>JARDUL010297023.1:0-13756 GCA_030265205.1 Dirona pellucida | reverse complement strand
TCAGAGCTTGACACATGGCTGGTCCCTACACTGCTTATTGCGGTATAAAGGGGATTCGATAAACAAACAAACAAAGTTCGCGCTTCTAAGTTTTTATAGGTAAAATGTATGGACTTCGTGGTATATTGTTGTCCAATTTACTGGTAAGGGGGTTTGGACGCGTTAGACCCCATCATCTGCTCGTCTTTAAATTCTGATCCAGAGTCTTTCTAGCCATGTGTAAGGTGATTAATGGTGTTAGTCCTTGTTGGCATTTGGATTTACTTCCATTTGTCACGTACACCCTTCATAGCTTGACATACGGCTGGCCACTACACTCTTTGATATAAAGGAGACTCGATAAACAAACAAACTTCGCGCCAAGCATATCTATACATAATGGAATGCATTGGCTCACTGGCGTTTGTGTCCTTGTCTAAGACACTTAAGCCTGATTACCTCGTCCTATCGGTTTTAAGCAGCGTCATCCTTGTCTAAAAATTGTATTCGTGCCTACGAGGCAGCTTATTGTGTATTAAGTGTTAAGTATTTCGAGATTCTAGATTCAGCTATAAAACAATAGCAATGATAGGGAATTATAAAATCAATTGTTCCACGGAATTATGCTATCTACGTCATCAGCATAGGCTCTATAAAACGATGTCAATGAATTCGTAAAGGCGTGTTGATGCCAATCCATACTCCTGAAGTTGAAGGTGCACGTCATTAATGTTTGCGCACTACGTCACCGCCTCAGTGGCAATCTGCGGTCGATCGATTCACTTTGTTTGAAACGGAACTCGAAGAATTATGAAGAATGTAGGCTTAACTATCAAGTGAGCTCTAGGGTGCTGAAGAAATGGGCTACTATGATACATTTTGGGGTGGCGACATGACTCAGTGGTTGCGAGTCGGTCTGCTGTTGTCGACAATTATTATTTAGTTATATGTTCCCTTTAGTACAGTAATTAAACAGTTTAGGGACCAGCTCTGTGTCTAGCCGAGGACTGTGTAAAAGACAGAAGGCATCGATGCACAGACCCAGGTAAAGCTTATCCAGGTTAAGTGCAAGTCTGGGCCCAGCCAGTACACATGACCCGATACAGAGCTGGAAAATCCATGGATCAAGATTATTGTCGACAATATTGTTGGTTTTTTTACATTTCTTGTTTATAGTCTCTTGCTCTTTTATTATCTCATTCATTTTTGGCAAAGCGATAACATGTTTTCTTGGCTGAATTTCATCAGTTTTTCTCTCAACGATCAGGCTTCTGTGCAAATGATCATAACTTGCTATTATTTCACCCTTTCGGGTCCCCCCCCCCCTCCCCCCTTCTTATCCATTTCCATTTGTACCGCAACTGGAAACTCTTTCGATCAAGAATCGAAGAGAAGCGAGTGATCAACCCACTGTGTCTGGAGGGTAGAATTTCAATTTTGCCATGACAGCGGTTACGGCAGGCCTAATCGTTACAATTTTGCAACTGATTTCGGTTCTTCAACGTACCTAGACATGGGGCCTCCTGAGAAGGTTAGTTTAAGTGTTCCGACTCCACTACTCATAGGGCCAAAAGACACAGTTGTTTTGATTCGGATATATCGCCATTCGTACATTTCCAATCAGCAGCATAAATGATCTTTCATCGGAAAATTGTTATCTAGTTAGTGGGGCTCAAACTCGATACATTAGTTGTCTGCGGCGGAACGCAAACCTCGAGATCACTACACCCATCCCGCTATTATTTTTAACCATGGTCATATACTTCATAACTTTCCACATTGCTGAAATTTTTGCACACAAAAATATTTTTCTAAATTTCGGGCGAAGGTGCCTTCTAGACTCTACACCATTCTTTACTTAACATCGGGCTAAACCCAACACGGCCACGCGATACAAATGATCACATGAACAAGGCAAAGTCACCTACAGGGGAAAAAACCCAAACTTTCATAAGATTCTGTTCCCTACATTGACTCGACAATAATACATACATGAATTGTTGTGTTTTGTTAATTGTTAACCCAACACTGGTGAATAATGATGTTAGCTTTCTTTTGTCCAAAGGGAGAAAGGAGCAGTTTGAACACAAAAGCCTACGTGACAGAGAAATCCCAGCAAACTTTCGAATGTTTTTGAGAATTGACATTAAGATATTTACAAAATAAACGCGTTGACAAAGACAAATAATATGATAGAAAATTAAATGGAGACAGTCGGGCCATAGATTTCCCCCCAAGCCTCCTTGACACTGGGGAATCTAAATAGCAATCGTGGAGAGGGTGATGTCGACCTAAAGGACAGATCTCGACAAGTATTTTTTTATATATATAGAAGGCCAAAGTTATATTCATTGGTGTTATGTGATGTGATTATTATTGAATATTATAACATTATCATTAGCACCGATGCGCCTCATTGGCAGCTCGTGTTGTATCCTCCGGTGAGATAATTCAAATTTTAAAAAATGTATTGGCGTCTATTATTGCCCGGGGATAGCTGGATATTATCCTTGTAATTTTTCGAATTTAATATTTACCGCACATTTCATCATTGTGTATTTGACTATTATTTTTTTACATACTTATTTCATGAATCAATCATGATAACATCTTTCTTTTTTTTTTTACCTATGATGATTGTGTCTCGGAATAGCGCGAAATTCCTAAAATAATATGATAACTTTAATAAGGATATGATAATCAGGAACGGTCATGATCCGAACCGAGGAACTCTCAATTCAAACTGAACAATTTTAACCATTTGACAAATCGTTATCGTCATAATGTTTGTCTGGCAAGGTAATGGTGTAATGGATAAGGATAGGTTTTTAGTCAGGTATCCCCATACAAATACAGGCCCTCAGATTTTACATCATTCATCCCCAACTGTTCGTGTCAATTAATACCCTTCTCAACTTTATCGGGAGCATATATCATATCAGCCTTTTAGGCCCATCAGTATAATTGACAATATCTTTCTTTTCCTGTAGATGGGTAATCATTCAAATCTGAGTCGAGTGAGTAAAAAATGTGTAACGAGTCTTTCCCAAGGACTCAGCATCAGTAGCTTCAGCCATAATTTAAGCCCGGGATTTCATAGCCTCGAAGCCACAGGATAAGTCTCCCTGGGATTGAACCGAAAGGTATTGAGTTCTGATCACACCGTTTTAAGAGGCAATATTTTTCTAATGTCTGCAATTTCAGATTATAAAACAATTCCAGTATCTGTCACTTGGCTCTATGGATAGCGGAGCGGAACAATAACCTCCTCAGATGTGGTGTTTAAGATGTGGACTCGTTTCTTAGGAGACGTGTGAAATAACCCATGTAGGCAGCAAATCACAGAGAGCAAATTACTTATAGGAAGATAAGATACGTCTTAAATGTCCAATTAAATGTCCATTCTCATAGAGTCACATAATGTGTAATGGGTTCATAATTGTTAGAAGGGAATGATTTCGTCACAAAGATATCAGAGAGTTTAAAAACATGGACTTGGTAAGATACAAATATCTACTAGATTTTGAGGTCGAGCCGACCATGGTGATCGAACTGCTCAACTCATCCCATCCGAATTGGGGAGCCTGTGGTGCCTTTGGTTCGAGAGGTCGCGGATTTGAATCCTGGTGGAAGCACTGGATCATTTCGCAAGACCGTTGATCCCACTTTGCGGCGCTGCACGCGCTGCGACTGGCGCCTGTGGTATTCCGGTCTACCCTCGAAATAGACCCTAAAGACAAATTTCCCCTTGGGAAGAATAAAGGGATTTTTTTTATCTATTTATTTATTATCTATTCATTAATTGGCTTGATGATGCCCCGGCTCCAAGACCAACCCATATGAAACTACCGGGGATTTCCAGGTTGATTTTGTTGGCCATTGACCGCGGCAACGCACACACCCTCCTGCATGTCAGCTGGACTTTATGGAGGTTTTGTCCGCTATTATCGACTCGTGACTCATAATGAATGTTATTTTAAAAACCCACAAAAAACTAGTCTTGAACACTGTCTTTTATGTAACTAATTGCCATATTAATATTTGCGCAAGATTTCTTATCTGAAAACTGGCGTGGTGATATTTATACTCTCCGGTCATTTTGTGCTTGGAAAGTATACACAGCAAGACAAAGTGTTTTTTAAAATGAGAAAGTTGAGAGCATACCAGTTCCATCCTTCAACCATCCGCAACTCTCATGGTCAAGACGCCAGCTGTACCTCAACAAATATGCGATTAAAAATAAAAAAGTATGATCTTGAAATGTACGCATCAAAATGTTGTACACCAAAAACTGCTTACTGTTTATTGTGCTCTTTGGTGTGGATGTTTTGCAACATGTGTATTTGAACGACCGTTTCTTTGTTTATTTTCGAAGTTTTGAGACTACATCTACTAGATAGGCTACAACTATACTGTCTAGACATAAAGGTTAAAATCTTAGCATATATTTGTCTTTAATAGGTTTAATATTTACGGTGAGCAATATGCTTTACCAGAACAATCCATATGAAAACTAAACAATATCTATTCAAGCAAGAACATAACTGGACATCTTGAGGCAGGTAGGTCTATATCATGTAAAGATACACGTCTATTGAGACAGCTGTCTTATTTGTGTTGACAGGCGATCGTGGTTTAACAAATAACGATATGACATGGAGATCTAGATAGCTATAATACTCAGTTACTTTAAGTAGCGTCAAATACAATCAACATGAGCCAGTGTACTTTAGAATCCTCTATAGAATAATAGTAATAGTATGGTGAGGTTTGTTACAGTACAAGTGAGAGTTAGAGACAATAAACAATATTCTTGTTTCGTTCCTCTCACTAGCACTGTACTGTAAGTTGAAACATTATTCTACTATTATTCTGTTTATGATCAGTGCCCACTCCATATTGATTAATTGCGTACACCCAAGGAATTCTCTACACTTTTGTAGATCTAAAAATATCATGAAAGGAGTGAAAGGAGTATGTGGGGAAATTGTATAGTCTACTATAGACAGATCATGACTCTAAAACATATGATCAGCTTCTTATTATCACTCGGATCTAGTCCTAGCTTTAGTCAAAAATCTCACAGGCGCTATGAACAACACGCCATTGTGCTGGGTGCTCATTCTCAACCGAGTGGAGTGAGGAAAAATGTGTCAAGAGTATTTCTCAAGGGCTCAACATCGGTAGCTTCAGCTTGGATTCGAACATTCATGTGTATGTGTAAGAACGTATGAATGGATATGTTATATAATTAATTTCGATGTACTTAACCAGATCTTTGGTCAAAAGTATTAATTTCCTTATTGGGATTAATAAAGTTTATCTTATGTCATCTTATCTTATCTTATCTTATCTTATCTTATTATAGCAATGACGGCTATAAATTGGTGCCTGCAATTTAGTGGGGCCTGAAAATGTGTAAATTGATAATAATAGAATTGGTCACCCAGAAAATATTTTTATAAGTTTCCTTTCGGTAAGGAATACTAAGTCTAGTTAACATTTCATAACCTTTTAGTGTCAATTTACAACTGATGATGTTTGCAGTTTATTATAATCACAGCACACATTTGTATTATTATCTTCTTGTTTTCAAAATTATTTTGTTTTTGGCTTGGGAGTTCAGTGCAGTAAACTGGACCCTGGTCTCAGATATATCTTAGCCGGGTCAGATTATTGCATATTGCTGATATTAATATTATGAATTCACATTTTCGAGTTGTCGAGGATTTGTCTTACAATTCCCAATGTAGACAGACTTAGATAGTAGATGCCGCTTTTGACACTTTGCAAGTGTTGGACAAATGTGTTAATCTTCAATATAGATAAAGATGGGCCGTACCCCAGGCTCACAGACTTTACACAATTTATCCTCAACGGGCATGTCATTCAATATTCTTCTCAACTCCCCGTGAAGCATATAGTAGGGTAGCCTGTTAGGCTGATTATACTAACATAATATTGCCACTATCTTTCTTTGCCAGTAGCTGGGTTCTCATTCTCACCCGAGTCGAGTGAGGAAAAATGTGTCAAGAGTCTTTCTCAAGGGCTCAACATCGGTAGCTTCAGCTTGGATTCGAATCTGGGACCTGTCTGACCTCTCGATCTCTAGCCGAGTAGACTAACCATTCGACCACCAATGTCAAAATGTCTAATACTTCCTCAGAGTCTACTCCCCGAATATGAACAATGAAGAGAGTTTACTTCATGATTAGAAATGATAATGAATTACCTATTACTTCCCACCTTTGATATAGCGTGATGAAAGTCACAGTGTAGAATAGGGCATACAATAGGGCATAGAATAGGGCATTAAGCAGAACATTTATGAGCACAAAATCTTGCTCTTGCTGATCTTCTTATGTATTGGAATGGAATTCTAAACAGGTTTGCATTAAACGCATACTCGCACTTTGTTCCCCTTATAATATGTTATTGAACGTGAACTTGTATAACCCGTGAATTGCATTGTTTTGACCTTTTTTATTCTTTAATTATTATCATCATTATTATTCATCTATTATTTTGTTGTTCAAAAGACGCGCCACTTAATTAATAAAAAGAACATTAAAATCACTTCATGTCTTTTCTTGCAAATCATTCTATGAGGCAATTTGCCACGATTTTTTTTTATGATCTCGAAAAACCTGATGAAAGTGTCCGTTCGATGATAATATAATACGTCATTATAAGACGGTTACGTTTTTCTTTGATAATAATGTATAACAATAATAGCAGGAATGTTATGCAAACATTGTTGAGAAGAAGAAGGTTGTTCGTGCAAATCATAACGCAAAGCAGGAGTCGGCGGTGTTGTCTAGTCTTTGTTTATCTCAGGACACGGGTAAACAAGTGTCGCCATCTAGGCTGCTCGTTAATGACATCATGTTTAGAGAAAACGCTTGCCAAGCCGGGTGAAATTTTGAAAAATAATATTGTCTCATCCCAGTTTGTTTTGTTTGTTTTGTTTTGTTTTTTGTTGCATTTTTTATTTTGTTTTTGTTTTTTCTTGTTTTTGGGGTGGGTTTTTTTCCGGGGGTTATCTTTTTTTCTTTTCTTAAAAAAAAAAGCATTATTTTTTTGAATAGATTAACACCTTTATTACGTCACTGTGCCACAGCTAAAAACGTTTTCGGGTGGGTTTTGGGGGTGGGGGTTTGTTGGGTCGGGGGTTTTGGTTTGGTTTGTTTTGTTTGTTTGGTTTTTTGGGGGGGGGGGGGGGCGGGGTTATTGTGCATGTGTGTGGTTTTGTTTTGGTTTGTTTGTTTGTTTAGTTGGGTTTTTTTCAGGCGTTGGTCCAAACGGTCATCCTGACGGCTATCGTCATGGAAAATATTTTGGTGCATTCACTGACGTTGTTGCTGTTGTAGGAGCAAAATGGTGGTAGTTATGGTGGCAGTGACATTTAAAGTAAAATCTGACAAATAAGAAAACAACGCAGTGACTCTTATAATATAGGTTAGACAATGGGGCGCCCTCGGCACAAGGTAATTGACGTTGTCATTTTGGGGTGTGGAGGTTCCGGGTTCAAATCCTGAACCTTTATCGTTTGACAGGGCTTTGTCTCGCAAGTCAAATTGCATAAAGGCTTAGACAGTAGGTGCTGCTTTTGACACTTTGCAATTGTAGGACATAGGCTTTGGGTTCGTCACTTCGTAGCTGTTTTAAGGGCGAAGGGCATGGGTTAGAAAGGGGCTGTCCTGGAATCCTATAGAGAGCGAGTTTGGATGGAGAAGCGAACAATTATGTCGAAGGGTAAAACAATGCATGTCAATGTTAAAGAAGAGTTCTTTGTGAACGCGTGACAGGCAAATAAAACAAAGGAAAGGGAAGCGTGAGAATATTCTTAAAAACCAACCAAACGGGCTAAGACTAGAACAAACATTATAGTCAGAAATTGTCCGAAGATGTCAGAAATTACATACCAGTATTTCAAACTTCGGTGTTTTTACGGACTTATTTTCCTGATAAGGACTCATTGTGGTCCTCTTTCAAACCTTATTGTCTCTCCTGTTCTAGCACAGCTAAAGAATACGTTCATGTCCCAATCTTTTAACGAATAAACATGGCCAAACATATTGGCACACGATTGATTCAGTCAATTTACATACTGGATGTCCCAAAATATACTCAACACATTTTTTGTTGAATAACTTTTTGAAAATAAATGAATGTAAGCTTTAAAAGTTCAGGAGACAGAAAGATATCCTAAAGGAATTTTTGTTTTGACCTATTGCTCAACTATGTGCACCCAAAAATTGCGTCTCGGGTGCGCATTTTTTGTTTAACTGTGAATGTAATCGAGTTGGACTAGTGTACAAAGTTCGATAAGATTGCCTCCGCGAAATACGCACTAATGGTATAATATCAAGTGCAAGCGGTCGAGCTATATGTCATTTTTGAATGTTTTGATCTATCCTGAATTTTGAAAGTTTAAATCATTTTCTTTTCGTTAATGGTCCTACTATGTCGTGTTGTACTAACCTGTTATCTTTCTTGGAATTTCATAACAGAAACAATGTATTCAAGAACAAGAAACATCGGACGTTAAATTAATTAGAGAACTGAAAGATGCCGAGTCGTGAGTCATTCTTGAATTTTGATACCGTTTGCCTTTTAAATTCTTTTTTCTTTTTTTCTAACGTGTTTTTAGTTCCATCTTGTCGTCACCGTAAAGCGAACCATGAGTTACTATGCTAAATATGTTATTGTTTGTTGGAAGCGGAACACAACAGTTATGGAGAGTTATATGAGAGTATCTCCCAGTATATCACTCAATATTTAATCGCATGCCTGCCTTCGTATAGTCATGAATGGAAAAGGGGGGGGGGGGCATCTACCAGCTTACAAGAAAAACATGCAAACCAAAGCAGTCTCAATAGAGATGTATGCAGCCAACGTAAACATGATATGGATTTTTGCATGAATATAGAACAAACAACCTCCGCACTTAATATGAAAAGTAACTATTTTGTTGGAAACGTTAAACCTTTAAAATGTTATTGTGCCCAAGATGCAAGATGCAATGCATATTTTTACACGCAATGAAACGTTTTCAATACCACGCTGGCTCTATTCAACACACATTGGAAAAGATGGTTTGTTTTAAGTCTTGGGTGTTTTTTTTTCTCCAAGTTGGACCACACACACTGCGCTCCAGAAGACCCCAAAGATGTCCAAAGGAGCTTAGGTCCGAGCAATTAGGGCCCCACGACTGGTCTTTACCACAGCCGATCAATGACATATTATCACGATCTTGTAACCAATTCAGCATTGATTTGACACAGTGTGTGGATCCTCCATCCTGCTGAAACCAATGATTGTTTCTTTCTTTCACTCTGACAAGGTGTCCCAGGTTCCGCTGAAGTGCCAAGTCAGTGCTGAATTGGTTACAAGATCTTTTTTAAGAAGACATTGATCACCATAATATGTACGTTTTCATTAGCTGAATACATTTTGTATTGATTGGGAATTATTTGGATTTCATGTTTTTATTGTCCCCTGGTAAACGCAGAGTAGGGCGAATCTGTTGAAGTTTTGATCGGCTTTGTTTTATTTTTATTTATTTTTTCTTACATGCGGCATTTTTGTGTGTCGTTCAGGGCTGGAAATTGGGCAGGTGCCATGAACACAAAACAGAACTAATCAAAATAATGACATGCACATGACGACTTGCACAAAATCAAGATGGACTTAAAGTCATTACCCTCGTACAAACAAAAATATAAAAAATACAGACTCACAGACAGCTGGCCGTGCCATTCGGAGACTTTCTCATCACCCTACAGAGCATACAGAGGAACTTCTAGTTAGCGTATCGCTTCAAACATTCTGACAATACCGTGCGCTCGCTGAAAAAAAGTCTATCCATGGGTTTGATTTGACTGCTTTAAAATAGTTCTTCTCTATTCAAAATTAATTGATGGATTAAATCAATTATATGGGCCCTTGTATTGAAATTATATTCATTCGTTTCCATATTTGCCTGTATATATTTCTGAAACGAAGGGCCAGGAAATGTAATAAAGATAGAAGGAGAATAAATATATAATATGGGTCTTAGATTTGACGGCGACTTTGTTATATTTGCAGATAATTTCATACAAATTCAAACAACGCTAAAAGGACAAAACGAAAAAAGTAAAAATGAAGTTGTGCTTGTGATTTCGAGGAAACGAAAGTCATGATTGTTTAATCTTTGTCAAATAATAAAATTTAAACATCGAAAAAGTAGACCACTATATCTACTTAGGGTCACGTATTTCAATAAAACATATAATATTCTTTAATAAAGGAAGAGATCAAACGTACAATAACACTCGTTAATTTTACTCTCCCAATGATCTCATTTAGATTTTCTCACACATTATGAATCATCTTTCTGTAAATGATGATTTCATTTTAATGATATCGAATTAATGATCTACTTTTGTTGAGGATTTTTTATTATTATTATTTTCAGGAGCATTGGAACTCGATGATCTAGATACAGCCACAGGTAAGTTGTTTTGATTTGTTTTGTTTTGTTTTTGTTTTTGTTTTTGTTTTTGTTTTTGTTTGGTTTGGGTCTTTTTTGTTGGGTTTTTTTTCTGGGTTTTTTGTTGGGGTTTTTTGTGTGATGTTTTTTGTTGGGTTGTGGTGTCTTTTTGTTTGTTTGTTTTGATTTGTTTTGTTTTGTTTTTTTGTTGTGGGTTTTTTTTTGTTAGGTTGTTTTTTTTGGGGGGGGGTTGTTGTTTTTGTTGTTGTTCTGTTTTCTTTTTTTTGTTTGGTTGGGGGGGGGGGGTCTGTATTGTTTTGCTGATTGGTTTGGCTTTTGTAAAATCACAACCATCAGAAGTCTGTAGCCGTAATCACGCACCTTACCTTAGATGAAAGGACGTTGTGCAAGCGGTTAATCACAATAATTACGTTTGGAGTCATACAATTGATTGGTGGATAACGTCAAATACAATTGTGCCAAACAGTGTTCTAACAATTGACATAAGGACTGAGAGTGCTAGTATCCTCTAGATACAGTATAATGTTAAATAATTCATATCTTTGAAAGTTGCAATTTGGGCTATTTTCTCTTTTCACAATGATAATGATAATATTATGTAACATTGCCGAGCTATGATTAACCTCAACATGTATGACATGTTATACAGGGTTTAAGATATGGCAACAAAAAATACTTACGTATAAATGGGAGAAATAGCCACTAGGCTGTCACAAATCAGATAGGATGGTTGTTGTATGAAGAAATAATACACCAATGCTCCAAAATCACAAAACCACACGCTTGTCCAAATACTCTCAGTTGAAGCAAAAACCAATTGAACCAGTCAACGGCTCTTTCATGAAATATAATATTCCTTTATGGGGATGAAATTTTAAATTATTTAACACTAATCAATTGTAACTTGGAATCTAAATTTAATCGAAATGTATGCCCTTTACTGAAAATTGTATGTGTCGCCTTTACAAAGCATCCCTACAGCACAAAACGACTGGATAAATCTAGCGACTGCAATTCTTTGTAAAATATTATTAAGTCGATAAAAACTAATCTTTCTAAAAGACTGCCAAAAATATGATGGAAAAAAGTGTATTAATTGACGGCATATTATTATCCTGCAATATTGGGTAACAGTATTTCGTGAGAATATCCTATTTTATCGTCAAGTCTTTGTAACGCGAGGTGTAATACCAGCCGCTGATGTTTCGAATGCCAATTTGCATAGTCTAACACTATGACGTCATTTTGAGTATCTTTGAAGTACTAGTGTCGATATCTAGTCTCGTTCACATTGCCGTGTGTGTTGGATGGTGTCCGCTTCTTTGATTTCAACGGGCAGGAGTCTGAAGCTATCGTTTTTTGAAGTACTAGTGTCGATATCTGGTTTCGTTCACATTGCCGTGTGTGTTGGATGGTGTCGGCTTCTTTGATTTCAACAAGCAGGAGTCTGAAGCTATCGTTTTTTTGCTTCTTTTTATTTTTCAATTATTTCCTACAACAAAGTTTAGAAAGTATAAGATTTCAGACCTTACTGGTGAAATTAGTGAAAAGGGGGCGTGGGAAGTGTTGTCAAACTATCGTATTATCCCGTGTGGTTAGTAGAAATGAAGACTATACGTCAGCTGATGACCCGACATTGGACACCGAGCATGGCACTTACATTTCGTGAAATTTGAATACAATGCGAGCAAATCTTGCCGTCTCCACCCAGATGTACGGTGTTGGGGGTCAGGTCAAATCCATTAGCCCTGTGTGGACGAAAGGCAATTTTTCCATCCGCTCTATAATAATATGATGCTTTTCAATAAAAGAAATAAAACTGAAATATTTCGTAAAATTTGAATTTGAAACGACACGAGATCCTTGAGAAGCATATTATATTATATTATAGATGCTCAAAACGAAGGTAGGATGCAAAAGGCAAGAGATATTTGAAACAAAGGAAGAATAGAGTCGCAAAGGGTGTTATGATTAAAACGTTACCAGAGTAAATTCTATTCTATACTCATCTCAAGGCGTTAACAATTTACTTATCTCTTCTTTTTATTCATGCAGTCTCATGTTTTGAGTCATTCATATTTTTTTTCCACATCATGGAACTAATAAGATAGTTTTTTTTATCGGATCATCATGTCCCCATTCCCTAGCACACACCTATGATATGCATGTGATTGTTCCTTGTTAACTGTCCATTGACAGAGGCATAGATAGTCGAAACGTCACTGTTTTGTGTTGTCAATCATTAAAGCTAAATTTGTATACTCTATGTTTTCACTATGTAAACATAGCTTCGGCAGTTAAATATTATTCATGTATTTGCTTAAGCTCTAGTCCCTGTTTACAATACAACGTTGACTATCTGAGTGAATCTCATCCCTTGCTTTTATGTAGATATTACAATACAAGATAAAGATCAATATAATATACTTCATTATTAATTTCCAGGAGTAAGTTATTTCATAATGTTGAAAATAGACCTGCTTTAAAACATGCTGTTACATTAATGCATGACCAACGTGAAGAAACATCACTGATATAATAATATATTATTCATCATTCATACATTACACATATAACATGTAAGTAATTCATTGTATAGCATTCACGACCACCCATAACACAAACATATTATGATGAAATACATTAGCAAAGCACAACTCTGAAAATGCACGTCTTAATATTGATATGAAATATGAATAATAGGATATTGGTTTCCGTGGTTTCTCATGAAGTAACTTCTAACGCATGAATACAATTGTCATCAAGTGAGTGACAAATACGATTGGTTCTCGATAAGTCCTCTTCTGAACTGAGTGTGAAACCGATTGATTTTTTTTCCTTCAGAAACTGTGCCTTTCCACAATAATTTCATGCCGGGACACGCACACAGTCTCTCTAACACACACACACACACACACACACACACACACACACATACTCTCTCTCTCACACACACACACACACACATACTCTCTCTCTCTCACACACACACACACACACACACACACACACATATTTCTGTCTTCCGACTCATTACGATCATATTTACGTCTTTCTTAATGTTTGTAATTATTGTAATCTCAACAGCCCCCGTTCGTGGTGAAAGTTACAGAAATAGAGGAAGACGATGCCCCAGTCTATCGCCAAGACGCAATAGGAGATGCTATACTCCTTGGTATTGCTAATAGAAGTAACAGTAGCAGTAGTGGTAGTAGTAGTAGTTGTAGTAGTAGTAGTAGTAGTAGTAGTAGTAGTAGTAGTAGTAGTAGTAGTAGTAGT
>JARDUL010296912.1:0-13761 GCA_030265205.1 Dirona pellucida | reverse complement strand
AAAGACTTGCGATTTGCCTCTCGTCTTCGGGACTTGCAAGCAGCAAACTGAATTGGTGTTTTGACCCAGCTCTAATATAAGACGCCTTCATATGGAGGGGGAAATTCAAAACATTGTAAAAAAAGAGCGAATTGAGATTTGAATGGAAATTTTTATTAACTTCATCTGTGAAAAAAAAAAAATAATAATTTAATCTGAAATCAAAATTTTAAGGAAGTCCTTATGAATCAAAATATTCAGAGGCATGCCACTGATTTCTTTAATGTAAAAATCAATTCAATCTGACTTCAAAACAGAATGGAACAAATTGGAATCTTATAAATCAAAAATGGACTGAAAAGAAAATCAAGCTGATGAAGACATTGAATGGCACAATCGTAAGTCATCCCATGCATCTGAAAGAACATCACTGAACATACATGACAAATATATGAACAATTTGGCGAAAGCGTGCATGAGGATATTTTTCTGTGTCATCAATATTCAGAGCATATTCGATTTTTCAAAAGGAGCAAGGCATAGAAAGGGCAAAAAAGTATTTTTGAAAAATGCAAAACAACTTTAAGTTGCATTATGAAAAATATAATTTATAGCAGGTCAAATCAAGAAAATCATGCCATCAGATTGGGCAAAGTATGGATCATCATTAGAAGCAAATAAACACTTCTGACATCAGGTTACATCAATTTATGTTGCCTCAAAAAGTTGGTAATGACTTTTAGTTTTTATCCACATTGTGTCCTACCAATAATAATAATATCTATTGTTATGAAAGCCTCCACAGAGTACACCAACACCTTTCAACTCACTTGCTACTCAACGAATCTGTGAATAAAATCAACTTCTTGGGGAAGTATAGCAATGTCATTTGGAAAGATTGTTAGCTCCTGTCTACATATGAATTGAAATCATTAGTGCTGTGAAGTGAAAGAGAACTTGAAAAAATGACATTGTGATAAGAAATATAAACAGAATACATATCTTGTTAATATAGAGGCTCCCTCAAGCTTAAGAAGAGAGCATTGTGTCAAAGAATTGAACGGTAAAATATTTAATGTAAATAAGATCTGTTACCCGTGAAGGCCTGGTAGCCAAATGGCCATGAAAGGTTTAAGTTGAACTAGAAATATATTTGAGACAATACAACTTTACCTCTTGCCGCACTTCTTCATTTTCACACCTACAGGAATGCAAAAAATAATCTAATGCTGTCAGTTGTTTTTAAAAAATCAACATAACAGTTGTGAAAATCAGCCTATCGAGGTTGGAACCTCGATAGTGGTCCATTGAGCTGGATGTCAAAATTGAAGAGTGCTTGTCTTGGATGAGTTTGAATTGCAAGATTGCATTACATTTGACTATGACAATGTAATCTCAAAATTAATTATACCCATATATAGTGATATCCCATTATCAACTGCACAATGGATCAGGTCAAACATGAATAAACCTCAAAGACAAGACAGAGTCAGCATCTTTTGAATGACAACTCCACAAAGAAATACAAGTTTGAAGACAAAAACTTTCTATCTATTTATAATACAATTTTAGGCAGAAATGCTGTGGCTGAATGGTTACGCCAATAGATACCATGTTCAAATCCTCAGTCAAGCAAGTGTTGTTGTGGATCATCAGAGTAAGATTTTCATTTGCTACCAGTTACCCACCACAGTAATTGATCAGAGCTGTCACCAACGGTTTTACTACAATATATAATTATCTCTGCTGGCAAATGCAGAGGGTCTAATCTAAAAACCGCTCCGACAGTATAAATCATCAAGCAAGTAGAACAGGGAAGTAATTTATCCACATTTTCTGATTTTCAATAGTGAAAAACGTTGGCCAGAAAAATATGACAGTTGATCATCCCTGTTATAAAAGAAGGTAGGTAGGGGTCTGTATGTTACTGGTACAGCACGGTAAATTCCTGAGAGTATAGCAATATAGAACATTAACCATATTGATAAATTCCAAAAATAATGTAATCAACAGAAAATATTGTACATTTAGAATCACAATCACAATTTCATTATCATGATGAAAAACGTGTGATAATAATAATAATACATCATTAATATCCATCCAAAAAGGCAATTCTTCCTTTGGTTACATTAGCTTGGTGAATACATTTAACAAACATATATATGTCTTTTTGACATTCCCATTGAACAGTGCAAACACCCCCTCCACACACACACACAAACATTCCCATTGAACAGTGCAAACACCCCCTCCACATACACACAATATAACCATAATTGTATAATCTTATGAACTGCATTTCATTTTAAGGGGGAGAAAAAAAGCAGAAGGGGGGAGAGGGGGTGTCTCCTCTTCTTGCAGTAATACAATTAAAAGCAATGAACAAGAAACTGGCACAACAAATTATGAAAGGCAGGTGGCAATGAGTGGAAGTGGAATGAAATGATGTCAGTACATTTGTTGTTCTGAATTGAATATATAATGGGACTTTTCACTTTACATCTGTACATTTGAGGGAGCATTACTTTCGAAAAATATATTAGGCATGTCAAGCACAAACAATTTCTACATGGGTGAATATGACAATACCATTTTTGGTGGGGTTGAAATTGGAAGGGAAAAAAAAATCACACATTATTTTATATTTTTACATCACGTTGTTATAGACCACAAACGAAAAGCAACTGTGATAAGGATAACAACATGACAAATGGTAGCTCCACTTTGAAACAAGTACAAGCAGTCTTGATAAAATGTAAGACACTGGATTAAAGCAACTTGAACAGAGATCATCTCATGTGACAATTTGAAAGTTATTCAAAGATAATTTAAACAAAAATACTGCTACGAGGAAGCACACCACCAGTGATTGTCGCAAAAAATTACAACCAAAGTGCGTAGGGTAAGTGTTCCTAATAGTTATGCTTTTAAATAGCTATAACAGAAGTAAAAATGACGACTATCATTATCACTGCCATTCTGATTTTCAATAATCATCAACATGCATAATGCTGAAATGATAAAAAGCAATTCAAATGCAAAACTGGGGAACATAAAATAATAATTTAAAAAAAAATAAAAAAATGCATAGCCATATAATTATTGTGATAAAAATCAAATGGTGGCAATCAGTGGCATACATAAAAAGATAGAGGCTAAAACATTATCACAACTTAATATAAGGCAAATAGAAGCTTTCATTCACTGTGTCATCCAGAGACTTGGGAGTATTAGAAAAAGCTTCATCATGATCAATTAAATGAATGCAAACGGACACAAACCACTCTTTTGCCCAAAAGATATACAGAATATTTGTAGGAGAATGTTGCAGTGCCAAAAAGAAACAGAACATTAAAAAAGAAAAAAAGATTGCCAAAAGCCGGGATTGAACCATTGTTTCCTACGACACCCACAGCGTTACCAACAACAGCAGGCCAGCACGCTACCTCCAAGATAATCAGATGGGTGACATTGCAGGCATGGGTTCGATGCCCACTTTCATGAATAATTTTTCTATTCTTAATTATCGTCTCTTTCTAACACTAGAACATTTTCCTACTAAAAACATACTTTTATCACTAGGTCCTATTCATTATTCAATTCCATTATAAGATATAACAGATTTGTCGGAAACAACCCTAATGATGGTGCAATCTTTTCTCATAATGTGCTTATGATTCCGTTTCATTTTCATTATAATCAGTGACAATAAATTGATGGATTCAAATGTGTACATATGACAATAGTGTGCTGTTGAGGATTTTTCAATTAAAAAAAATATACCATTCTTGTTCCTCAAAGTCTCTGATTATAACATTCAATACATAGTCATTACAAAACTCTGGTCCACTGAGCTGGCCTTGGTTGAAAATTTAACTCCTGCTTCAATTTGACCAATTACAAGCAATAGAGCCCAAAGTGAAGATAACAAATAAAAGTCCATATTCACGCACAAGTACAGGCAGTCACTATCGTTCTCAACTCCCTGGAACGAATAAAGTAGAACAGCTTGTCAGGCACATCATGCTAACATTCTGACAATCTCTTTCTCTGCTAGTAGTTGGGTGAAATGATGAAAAAACATGTAAAGAGACTTTACCAAGGAGTCAACATCGGTAGCACTGTAAAAGTGACCATGGCCAATATTATCGGTCGTCGTTGTGGAAAATGCCCTAGCAAAGGGAACATCTGACAAATTCTTAAAATACACACAAAGTCTTTGTTGGATCAATACAAATGTTGTCAATTTTTTACCAAAAAAATTCTCTTTAGCTCTCATTCACAACAAACTCTCTTAAATGGAACCATAAAATGCACTCTAGCTCAAGAAAAATACACATAATATAAGAGTGTACAACTCAAATTATTGTTCCTTGGGTTTGATCAGAATTGCTTGAATCTTGCGCAGTGCATTAGTCCCTCGTTGCAAGTACACTCGAGTTATCTCATTATGTTGCAAGCCAGGTAAGCACAGGCAAACGATTACTGTAAATTGTAAAGGAAAAAATATAATATCAAACTCTATTCATCACTGGTGACAACAAGAATGAATAAACAACAAGCAATGAGATTTGAATTGAGAATTTGCTCCGCTAACCAAAAGATTCGATCTTTAATTAATTTGAAAAGGAGGTTGACATGCAATGCCAGGATTGACTATTAATTTCCTAACAAGGAGACAAGACGATGAGAAGAAAGATATGACCTTTACATTAATTCTCTAACTTAATAATTGCAATAATTTTGCCTTTTGCTTTTAATTCTTCTCCCCCGCCCCCTCCTTTTCTTACATATTTCCTCTTTCCCTTCTTCAATAGACTTTAATTTCCTGTATTACCAATCCCTTCCTCATTCATTTCTATATTGCAGGTACCATGTCATGCCCCCCCAAGATAATTGAAGTAATATTGCTAGAGACATTCACAAAAATCACAGACAGTAACATCTGAGAGATTACTTACCAACAAAATAAGTCAGCAGGAAGTTGTTCATTAAATGTCCGATCCAAGCAGTGAATGACAAAGCAACCATCAAGATGAAGAAGAACTAAAAGAAAGGATTTAAAAGCAATAGTCATGATTAAATTATTATCGAATGGTTAACTAACGAACCAACAAATCTCTATATCTTCCTCCCTACTCTCTCGCTCTACATACATTCACAGAACACTAAGTCATACGTCACATCACTAATACAGGAAGGAATATTATTTCAATGTAAATTGTCCGAAAAAGGTTTGCCTACCATTGTAGATTTGCGTTCTCTCATCATGACAAAACCTTGCCACATATCTGAAATGTCACGTCTCAAGCTGGCAATGTTTTCACAAATGTTTGTGAACTGATATTCTTCTTCGGCAGTCCTGATGAAAGAGAGAAGAGATATATAGACTTGTAATGGGGAATCAATTATCTACATCAATCATCTTGTAACTACATGGCTTTCGCTCCAAAACCGTAATCATCAAAATGCCAAAATGACCAGTGAATAAGAACTTTTATTAAAAATTACAATTTTGCCTTCTCAATCATGCGCCTCACATTACATCAATTTCAAAGAGTCAAAAATCTAATTATTTTAAGAGTATATGGTATCTCTTTAAAAATATCAGAAACGATACCCCTACAAATTCTTACCATTGCAATATTATATGTTATAATATGTGTGATTTACCATCAACTTCTTTGTAAAAGTAAAAGTTGCTCACCAAGATTTGTATCCTGTTAATGTCGGTCCAAAATATGGCACAGAAAAATCCAGTATCCCAAGTACCAAACCAAACAGTGAAATTGTTGTTAACGCTGATATTTCACAAAGCCAAATCAAACTGTGGGAATTTAAAAAGCAAAATTACAGCTAAAATGCTTGCATTAACGATGATTTGAAATCATACAAAAATATAGAAAAAATAATAATTCCAAAGAAGTGTGTAATAGGACAAGTCATTTTTTAACCTTGCTATTTAGGGAGAGATGAAAAATTTATGAAATTGCGTATTTAATTTTGATGCCCTTTAGATTAGCTGTAGATTCCTACCTATTTTTTAAAAAATCATCATATTTTTCAAAACAAATTGTCTTCATTTTTCCCCACATCCTCATTATTTTAGCGTCTGGTCTGACATCATAAAAAACATTTTCGTTATGATCGACATCAAAATTTAACTCAATTTCAATCCTGATCAAAGCAGGGAATTCATTAATTCAAAAGCCATTGCAGCTATTTGATCTGTTTACGCCAGATTTAATTAACAAGACATCTTAAAAGTGAAAATATATTTCCGATTGCATTTTGACACGTAAGGATTTATTTATGTTCGCATCCAGATATCAGATTTTAGATTAATAAATGGGTACAAAAAATCTTCAAAATTTAAAATGAATGAAAGACTGTTACAACAAATATCTCCATACATGATATATAGTCTTACCCAAATAAAAAAGTAGCTGTTCCCACTAAAATACCAGGAAAGTATGGTTGATCCCATCGTAAAACAGCAGCAATGGGAATTAGAACTTCTCGCCACCTTTCCAAGTCCTGTTTGATGCTACTGACCACATCTGGTGCTTCTCCTCCACCCATATGCTGAAAAAAATAATACGTAACTGGTTCACTCAGAAAAGGCAAAGCCATGTCAGTAAAAATGTCAGCAGTCAGTAGCAAGGATGAATAATAATACTTTTACTTTTATATTAATTATATTATATATCATAGTCAAATCATAATGGCATATGTCACACCAAAAGCTAAAATACTAATCAAATAAAGTAGAGCAGCTCCACACACAGTACTAGCTTGCTACCAAGATTGATTTTTGTTGTCAAGGCAGGGTGGGGCATAAGACTGAGAACAATAAAATAATAATGCAGCTGTTATTATATGTACGCCTTGATCCTATAGATCCCTTCAACCCACCATGATTCAAAACCAAGCTATTTGGTATCCAGTAACCAATGTTGAAGATCCTACCTACACTACACCCGTCTCCCTTCACTTGTCAACCGGTTTCATAAGTTGCACTTTTTTATGATGAATGATAAGGGAGGGTGTCGGCATATCTCGTAATAACAAAACTTCTATCGACATCGAAAACTGAAAGTCTAGACTCAGTCTAAGGCCGGGTGTCCACCAAAACATAATCTAACCGACTAACAACCGGCCGAAGACCGACCGTCAGTCATAAAAAATAGAGCACCGTCTTTCACCATTTCAGTATCTACAGAATCCACGAAGCCGTGTCCACCAAAGCGACCCGACCGACACCGGAAACAGACAGGTCGGTTGGAATACCGCATGCACTACTTTTGTCGGCTTGACGGGGGGAAATCTCATTCACACCGAAATTTTTTAACAACATTTTAGCTCTAAGAAAAAGAAAAAAAAGCATATTCGTAATCAGCGCCCTCTAATTAGTAAAGTCTACGCGCATTGTAACTACTATAATTGCGTTTTAAAGGATTATTTTTTTTAACTTAAAAAAAAATTAATAAAATGTTTAATCATTCCTTTCCAGCCCCAAAGGTTTGGCGCCACAGCCAAGGCGAGGTGCTGATCTTTTTCAGTCACGTCCCATTTTGACATTGTGTGTTGCTTACACACCCCTTTCGTTAGATCTAGTATTAATTAGCAGCATCTGTATTAACTATTAACACACATTGGATTTTGGACAAGCACAATAGAAGACGAGAGACTTATAGAGGAAGTCTACAAATATCAATATATCGGGGTGCTTAGCGGTGGATACTGAACGGAAAACCCCAGACCGAAAATTTACAAAATTGGTTTGGTTACGGGTGGGTTACATTTTGGTGGACACACTGAACGGAAACGACCAGATCGAAAATTTACGTATCGGTTCGTTTACGGGTTGGTTATGTTTTGGTGGACCCGCGGCCTAAGGTCCCGTGGATTTCTACAGTAGGCAGTAGGTACCCAAGATCTGGTGGCTGGTGGAAGTAAAGTTGAGGCTGAGGTGGAGAGCAATGGCAAAATAGAATGCTGTATGCCTAGTCCACCTAGTCCTAGTAGATACTAAAAATATTATTCAAGTCTCTACACTTGGACACCCTGCCCTAAGTATTGAGTATGGCAACTTCACTTTTACTTTTACCCAATTAATACATTATAATTATACTACTGTAAAGTTTTGACACTGAGACTGAGACAGCTCTGTACTCTCCTCTTCTTGTCCTTGTTGTGGTATTGTGGACATGCCCATCATTATCATCATGAGAATGACATTCGAGATCAGCTTTCACATTCTCATTCAATTTCAATTTCAATAATTCAATTCCATGAATTACTGACTGTTATTAACTTTTTTGTGACACTCACCGATAGGTCTGTTTCCATTATCAACTTTCTGGACTTGTCAGTCATCATGTCCATGGACCACACACTTGTTGACTTGGCTTGGACTTTTACTTTTGGACTGGACTTGTTGGAGACTTGAACTTGAGTCAGAATTTCAAAGTATTGACAAAAGTAACAAGCGAGACGCCTTCAGGGACAAGTTTGAGACTTGTGATTCTCTTGTTATTAGTTCTGCTACTTAGTCTTATACTTGTTGTACTAGGTCTACTGACTCTAATTCTAATAATACTGTGTAACTGTAACTGTAACTGTAACCGCCAGAGGGTGATTCGGTGTTGTTCTTCACCAAGCCTATTTGAACTATGATCATAACTTATTATTCTCACGAGTTTAGTAGTCTATAGCATTTGACTTTATTTACACAACTTTAGGATGCACAATATTTGTTTTTATCTCACTATTTCTCGGACATTGCCTAAAATGTAAAATCATTAAACTTTTGGTCAATAAGCATTTATTTGACTTCAATTTTAAAATTCCTCTGATTTCTGTGGAAATTTGAATAGAAAAAATGAGAGAAATTAAAAAGTTGTTCAATTATCACACCCTTCTCGACTAATGATTGGTTGAAATTCGTTTCGGAAGAAAGAACTAGGAACGCAATACGGGGACGACAAGTCTAGAACTTGATCGCGTTCGATGATCTTTCCCCCATCGTTTATGTTGCTGTCCTTTTGAATCTCCAAAAATGTCAAATGTAAGTATGGCTTTGATTTATTTGACATGGTATACAATAACTGTTTTATCATGTCTTTAAATCTTACTTGTCCTCTCCTATTAAATCGCAACATTGCATTGATAGTGTATACTCGAGTGTAAATCGTAAAACTAAAACATTGTAAAAAAAATGTGGGTTTTTATAATTTTACGTGTAAAAGTAAAAGAGACCAGACAGATTAAATCAATTTTGACTAAATCAACATCAAGTCTAGCCCATAGGTCTATACTATAATATGTTTATAACATTCACATATGTTTCGGTCCCTTCGGTGATCATTATTTGATTGTTCCAAAGAATATCACTTAGTTAGTATTATTATTGGTAGAGATATTTTCTTCCCACCACTTCCCAGACCTGCTGGCTGTGGTTCTAATTCTAAGTCTAAGTTAGTAGTCACTTGTAATTTGTAACTGTACCTGTGTAGGTATTAATTTGCTACTTTCCTATTCCTATAATTATAAGTACAAGTTAAAGCATATTCAATTCACGTAAGTAAGAAAAGATCCCTTCTTCAGCTCCCTGAAATACCGGTGTGACTGAGTCTGAGCTTCATCAATCAATTGTCTGATGTCTTCTTCTTAGTCTTAGCTTAGTTTTTTATTTATTTTAGTTTTGAGTTTGAGTGAGGAAATGTAAGTTTAAAATATTCAGTTAAGTTTAGAAATGTAGAATCAATAATTAATATCTGATATTTGATAAGTATCTAAGATTACTAAAGATAAACAAGTGACGTTGGACACAAGTACAACAACAACAAGGCTTTACTTTACCTTACTTTATACTTATAATTATAAAGTATAATAATAATACTAATACTTTATATTTAAATCATGTTATATTATATTGTATGAAGTTGAAGAAATGTAATGAAGTTGCATTGGACTATTACTATTACAGTACACAGGCAGCTCTGTAGTTGGACAGATTGACAGCTATACTATGAGTTTACATTACTGTCCTGTAATTGACCTGGGCTGGATTGCTGCTCAGTTTATTTTACTTTTAAGAGCTTCAGATTCATACCATGCCTATCTATGAACTCATGACATGAGAAAGTAAAAGTAAAAGATAGTTGTAAGAGTAAGAGGCGTTTTGTTTTGAATTACAATAGTGGAAAATGTCCGTGCCAGAAAGAGAACAATAGTGTGTGCAAGAATTGGATAATGATGGTCAAAAGCAGGGGTCAAACCCATGCATAGCTGTAGTTATGCCTGCCCTGCATAGCTCAGTTTTTAGTGACTCAATCTGTTGGCAACAAGACTTGGCTATGTTGCAAGCATGGGCTAAACTCCTGCTTTCAATCATCTTTTTTCTTCTTGTCTATATATAATATATATATAGACTCTATGGTCTCTTTCTGGTTCTTCAACATTTTACTACTTATCATGTGCCCACTCCCTATTAATTTTTTATAGTCATTGTAAATTGTATACCAAGGCTCTACCAGGGGACACTCAATGAAATTAGAAAAAAAACACAACAGGCTCAGGACAAGAAGCAATTACTTTTCAGTTAGAACAATCAACACTTGGAATGACTTGCCAGAGAGAGTTGTGAATGCTGAAAGTGTAAACGCCTTCAAAGCTGAGTTGGACAGATTCTGGAAGGATTTGCCAACAATTTATGATCCGCAGTGCTACCACACAGACTAAATTCATGAGAGAAAGATGAATTGGCAAAACTGAAAACTTTGCCTGAACCATCTACGCCAATTCAATTCAATATAATGTACCTCGTGTAATTGTGTTGTGGTATATTGGTATATGATTTCAATATATTTTAATGTTTGTTTTGAAGTAGTATTGAAGCCCCTCAGTCTCAGATCTTCAAGTACATTTCATGGCTTTTCAGATCTCCTCCCGTTTTTTCACATATATATCCCTCACCTTTGTTTTACATTTCTGATTTAGGTATCTAATGTTGAGAATTTGTCACCCCAAGTCATTCGGCAAGTGTCTAAAGAATTGAATGGCTTAACTAAAAGTCCACCTGAAGGAATAAAGATCTTTATGAATGAGGAAGATGTAACAGATATTCAAGCAATGATAGATGGTCCAGGCAAGTATTATTTTATAACAATTTTCAGCTTAGAAAGACAGGACTGTATGGCTGCGTGTTGGTCTTTGATTTGATGTTTTACTACCAACAAGAAATTCAAGTGTATTTTCAGAATGCTGTAATGTGGAAGTGATATAATGTCATCCATCCACACAACCCCCACCCGCCCTGGCTGCCATTTACAAATTTGCCTTCTGCCATGCGCCCAGTTTTCTTGTCTCCCGATCAACATGCCCTTATGCAGACACTACTGTATTTTTTTTATCCCTGGCTTTAGCTGTAGACAGGATTCCAATAGCAAAGGTTTACTCTCTGGGCCTTACTTTGTCAGTGCCGTTTTTAGTTTTTATGTCCAAGATGAACTTTTGAAATTTTAAACCCCACTTTGCCAAGTTTGATTCTGAAATAACGGATGTAGTGTGAATTTATGGAATAGTACTGTCCCAACCAATTATCATGAGTGACTTCCCTTTTAGTCAACCTACATTCACAATCCAGTTCAGTTTTCAAAATGAATCATCATTTTAGCTCCTTTGTTTTCAATTGCCTTTTTTTGCTTAAGGTTAGGGTCTATGTAAAACGAGTTTGAAATTGTGGTTCATATAGTGAATAAACCACATATTCTACTGTTGGCACCACAATTTTGATTTTTCATGAAAATGGGTGGCAACTTGTGTGTTAGGGTCGGAAAGTGGTGGTATCTTAAGGGTTTATATAATGTGATGCATAGATGCGAACAATAATTACATTATATCAACAACAAAAAATGCTCCAAAGGGATATATCATCCAGGAAAACAGATGGTTGTGAATTGTTGTAGTCTTCTAAAAGTTGATTGAAAAGTCTTTTTTTTTTTTATGAATTGATAAGCTAATCTATGATTTTGCAATGGTCTAAATCAGTATCAAGTTGTATTGTTTTAAATTTTTAGAACAGACTTGACCTTTTTCTTTTTTGTAGATGCAACAATTCTGCACAGTATAAACGGCCTCAGATCAGAACGTTCTTATTCGGTTTATGGACCATGATAGAATTTTTTAATAAGAATTATATAACTGTTTAAGGAAAATACTTTTATGTTCAATTATAAGTAGACATTACGTTTGTATTTTTACATCAATAATTAATTATTGAATGTTTATTTTGCTATCCTGTTTCTTTTTACAGCTGGTACTCCATATGCTGGTGGATTTTTCCGTATGAAGCTCGTCCTGGGCAACAATTTTCCCACAGAGCCCCCAAAAGCCTTTTTCCTCACCAAAATTTTCCACCCTAATGTAGCTAGTAATGGGGAGATCTGTGTCAACACATTGAAGAAAGACTGGAAACCAGAGTTAGGCATTAAGCACATTTTATTGGTGAGTTGAGCTCAGATTATTTGTTTTGCTGTCACTGTTGTGTTTTAATCTGTAATTTTTTCATTCTTCTTAACCACAAACTTAGATTAGGGAAGTTTGTTTTTTTGTGATCAGGAACTAATTATATTAATAGCTGGAATAAGGTCATTGTATACATGTTTAGTGGAGTATAGAGTCCCTTGCATTCATCGGATGAGTGACTCTTGGTTGCAAGTAGACCTGTGTTATAATGTGATTTAAATTTTTACATTTATAACAGGCTTCTAATACTTCTATTGACAAGTTGAGGATTAGAAGTTGTCTTTGCAAAACAATCTTTATTGAATTTTAAAAGTGTTATCATACGGGTAAATTGATGTATCCTGTGAAAACAGATTTGTGAACTGATGTGGTGTGGAATAATTTTAAGTATGTTAATGTGAACTCATCACATTTAGTGCACAGATGTGGAGTGTAAGATAAATCTTCCAATAGTCTCTATAAATTTAACTATGTTCCTATATTATTTCAGACGGTCAAGTGTTTGCTCATTGTACCCAATCCGGAATCAGCTCTCAATGCAGAAGCTGGAAAATTATTGTTAGAACAGTATGAAGACTACTCAAAGAGAGCCAAAATGTATACAGAAATACATGCAAAACCCTTGAAGTGAGTATGAGATTAAACTGTGTTTGATAAGGCCAGCGTGTCAAAACAATGCCACACAAAGGCGAATGTAAGCATTGCTGCCTTGGGTTGATTAGATGGGAGCTCATGCTATATTATACTTTCACAGTTGATGATAATGAAAGCAGGCACATGTGGAGAAACTGCCATTTCTTAAACTGAAATATTCCTCTTTCTTCCCTTTACTAAGCCCTTTGCAGGTCAGACATAGATTGTTCCGGCTTGCCGCAATGAGGAATCACAGATAAAAGTAAATAGACAGGCAAAAACTTTGTGATATGGAATATAATATTAATAGATTCATGATTCATAATAAAGATTTTCACAACCACCAATGATCATAGACCAAAGTGGTTGACTTGGGGAGGTTATTATTATTGCATGGGTGGATAGAACTAATCCTGCTTGCACATTTGGCCTGAAGATGCAGTGTTTTGGTGGCATGTTACAAGCAAACTCTTGGCCGGTCAGGTGTGAGGGGCTATTGGTTATCTTGCAGAGGTTTTAATGAGGTGGTCATCTTCGCGTTTGTAGACGCAAAAAGGAAGACATTGGATAGAAACCAGTGGCGAAAGTTTGTTTATGATGCATAGGCCTTACACC
>JARDUL010296802.1:0-13763 GCA_030265205.1 Dirona pellucida | reverse complement strand
ACACTTTCAGCCCATTTGAGGAAAAAGCAAAAAGTCTGAAATCAGACGAAATCTGAAAGATTTACACCCCTGTAATAATATTAATACTTCTATAGTGCCTATCCACGGTCATCACCATGCTCTAAGCACTTTATTTACAGTAACACCTTTGCCCTGGGAAAGCCACAGAACACTTACTCAATACTTAATACGTAAAATTGCAACAACAAAATATTTGCAACCTTAAAAACGTGAACATTGTGCCAACAATATAAACATAAATCACTCACGGAAAGATCTTCGTTGCATGGCTGCTTTAATTTTCTTGGGATTGGTGACCTGAAGTCGTTGGATTTGACTCAAACCAGTTGCATAGAGGAAGACACCATCGACAAAAAACTGTCGCGGTGGTTCAGGAATGATTGGAGTGTAGGGTACTGGCGGAGGGGTTGGAATTCTTTCTTCTTTGGGTGGGGACGGAGGAGGGGGTGGTGGGGGTACTGAAGGTGGATAGAAGGGAAAAAAAGAGAGACACGGGTGAGTTATTGAAAAGTTGCCATTTGAAGTATGTATGACATTACGTCATATTTAAATTATGAAAGAGAATAATGTGTGGATAGGACATTAGTAGGATGTATAAATTTTCATTCATATATTTTTCATTCAATCCTGATGCATAGTCTTTCTAGCCATGTGTTAGGTGATGAGTGGTGTAAGTCCTCATTGACATTTAGATCCATTTGTCATGTGCACCCTTCAGAGCTTGACATACGGCTGGTCCCCACACTGCTTATTGTGGTATAAAGGGGATTCGATAAACAAACAAACAAACATATTTTTCATCACATATACTATAGTAGCATCACCATAGATAGGTCCAAAGTAAGATCTCATTTGACATAGTCAGATACATACAACACACCCACCCCACCCATCTCTGTTGTTTTACTTTTGATCGTTCCTGGTTAATTGTCACTTGACAAAGGCCTATGGTCGAAACAGTGATGTGTTGGTTGTGCTGACAATCATTGAAGCTAATTAACACATTCTGATTTTCCACTCATGTCAACATAACTTCAGCAGTTTATCATTACTATTGTACTTACAAGGACCTGGTCTTTCCGTCCTGGGACGACAAAAGAGACAGTGATAGCCGTAGTCGGACGCAATCTCTGCCTCATCCTCACAGGTCAGGCCGTCACATTCACAATGGAGCCACCTTTAGAATCAAAGAATCGTTTTTAGTATAACAAAGTAACAGAGGATGATGTCTCCTCCCACCTAGCTAATAACTCTCATTCTTATATGGGAAATTAAATACTGCTATCATTTGAATTAAAAACAAAAGAATGAGTGAATTTTGGAAATAATCAAAATAAGATAAGATCACCTTTGAAAAAAATCCCTAAATTTCAACAGTGACCGAATAGATCTGGAATAACACAATATATGAGTGGACGAGTGTCTCTTTAATAATAATAATAATAATAATAATAATGTGTCATTTATATAGCGCAATAATCCATCAATGATCCTCAAATGCGCATTGCTCAAGACATTACACATAACACAGAGAACATTAAATCAGTAACAGATGCTAACAGATATGTATGATACGGGATATTAAAATTTAAAAATACATCACATTTAGAATAAACTAAACTAAGCATACTTCCTATTGACGAATGAATAAAGACGTTCATCATATACAGATCTAAAATATTCAGTTAATATTTATCTTCCATCAAAATGATCCTCAACACAAAACCATATCATCATCAATTTTGAGATGCTTTAGTCATAACTGATCTCTGTACGTACCTATCACACTGTTGACACTGTATGATCAGTTGATCCAGGAGGTAGCTGTCGACACACACAGGGCAAAACATCTTGCTGTGACACGGCCCACACTGTGTGTAGTTATTCATCCAGTGGCATTCGTACCCAGGAGTCGTTGTACCGCAGTTCACACACATCACACACCTGTGTTATGAGGAAAACAAAAATACAGAGACTTGTTTTTACTCTCTTCTACTTGATGAACAACAAGAAAAGAAGTGGAAAAGGGGGGGGGGTGTCTACGGCAAGAAAAAGAATCGATCTTCAATGTCATCGCATGTCACACTAGTTATCACATTACATTGATAGTATTACATTACATTGATAGTATTACATTATATTCATAACATTACATTATATTACATAACATACTTTCCGAGTTTGATTTAAGATTTTCTCTGCCTCTGAAGTTATAATCTATTGCATGTGAGCTTAATACTTTTCTATCACCTACTACATTACAAAAAGCGAACAAAGTTATTTGAACGAATCTCAGACAAAACAAAAACACACACAAAAAACGAACAAAACAAAAAAAGACAATGAATCTATCAAAAAATAAAAAAATTCTGTGCAAAGCAAATAGTTAGAACCCACCATTTGCATTTCCAATTCCCCTTGGGAACAGTCTCTAAGGGCGGATTCAGACAGTAGGTGTGGTAGCTGATATCACAGTCGTCGCAGAGAAGTAACCTTCCTTCGTCATACGTCTTACCACAGCCCTCGCACACAGTACAGTCAAGGCAACGCCATCCTTTTTCTAGCATGACTTTGGTTACCTGGGAAGGAAAATTTAGATGTGTAATGATAATAATAATAATAATAATAATAATAATAATAATAATAATAATAAACAAATAAAAAAACAATGAGCAGATTTTTGCATATTCAAAAGGTGAAAAGGTAAAACTCTTCAGTTCTTAGGTTTTTTTTTAAAAGACACATTCTGTTCAAGCCAAAAAAGTAATATACTATAACAACTTTATCTGTCATTGTTATAAAACCTGTAATGGAATGCTTATTATTCCAACAGATAATATGTGAAGCTTTGAAACTCCCTTGTAGCCGATGTCAATAAAGATTTCTTCTTGCCAACCGTCCCAGCTTTCATCCATAATATCCTGAATTACTAAAAACATCATAATCTAATTTTGTTTTCAGTCTTTTAATAAAAACAATAAATAATAAATAGTAAATAAATTCCCTTTATTCATCCCAATGGGGAAATTAGTCTTTTAGGATCCATTCCGAAGGTAGACCAGAATATGGTCTTGAGAAAAAAATCCAGTGCTTCCACCGAGATTTGAACCTGCGACCTCTTGAACCAAAGGCAAGTGATTTAACCACGGGCACCACCAGCTCCCCGCAAAAAATGGTCCTAGATGGATTTCTTCAAACATACAACACACAAACACCCGAGACATAATATACTTACATTGACAGTAACACAGTAAGAGTGATAGCATTGCCCACATTGTGTGCACACAATCATCTTCCCTTCATCATCTTTGCCAAATGAACCACAGGCCTTGCAGATATCCTGGGGATAGCAAAAGAAAGCACATAGAAATTCTCCCATCACACCTTGAGACTTTGAATCTTTGGCTTATAAATTATTCGTTTTGTTTGAGAGTCTAACGACATTTCGAAAAGCAGCTAATTCCATAAAAAGTACCTACACATAAAATGGTGAACATAGAAGTAAATCTAATCAATAGTTTGAGACAAGCATGTGACCAGCCCATTGTCAAATCTTAAAGCCTTTAGAAAAACAAAGGCTTCATTCACTGGACCTTCAAAGTGATTACAACAATAATAATTTAAACACAATCCACCTGTTTCAGAGAATGTAAGGATATCGCAAAATTTAAGGCAAGGGAAGTAGAGAGAAGACCCACATTAAATAGGGCCAGCTCAATAGAACAAAGAACTGAAAGCGCTTTGGATCAAAAATCGAAGACGAGCAGGAGATCAGCCCACATCAATATCTACCAAAACAAAACTGACAAACATAGAGAGTTCAAATCCCAATATCAAATTCCAACCACCAACCTGATCCATGATAAAATTGTCGGCCGCATCGGCCAGGATGAGAGTGGACGGATGGTCATCTCCGTCATCATCATCGTCCTCCTCTTCTTTCTTGTCCTTCTCCTTCACACTAGTCTCCTCCATGAGTCCATCTGCCGAGGGGTTAGAATGTGCTGGGGAGCTGGCATGAAATGGCTGGCTGCAGGACGACTGGGGAAGGGGCTGGAGAAGCCAAATTCAACAAGATAAAAAGTCAATCATAAAGAGGACATTTTGTAAGAACATGGTGTTGAAAGCACACGCTGTAACTAAGCATGAATTTTTATTTTTATTTTTCTATTTCAGCTTAATTTCGTAAAATAATCTTGTTTATAACTACAACTAAGTCCGGGATAAATTCTAAAAAAAAGATAATTAAATACTAATTACTCACGTCCACACAAGAAAAAGAAGACATGAATTTGATCAATTGCCGCAAATATGAGCACATCTTAACTAGTCAAAAACACTTATCTTTCTGACCTCCAAAAAACAAATGTTTAACAACTAATTCAATAACACGCCAAAACCAACTTACACTGGTGCCTTCCATGGATGCAATCCCCACCACTTGTCCCCCAATCTTCACTTTAATCTTTGGACCTCGATGATGGTGGTGATGATGATGATGGTGCTTCTCACCCATACTGGATTGGTGCGGGAGGGTTATAGAATGCTGCTGTTGAATTTGTTGTGGTTGCTGTTGTTGTTGTTGTAGAGGAAATTGCTGCTGATGCCGATGATGCTTTTCAGATCCAAACTGACGACCCTAGCATAACAAAAAGTTTTATAACCATATCAATAGTGTTACCAAAATAATAAATTTAGAAAAAAGGTTAAAAAAATAAAAAAATAATGAAAAGGAAAGAGTGACTACGCTCCAGTTTTCAATTCATCATCCTGTCTCACAATGCAAGGCGTCACCAACTCCTGTTAATAGACTTTATAGAGCTTTAATATATTTAACTATTGCACACAATCATCAAATCAATCTTACCTTTTGTCTGTTTTTCTTGCTGTAATCATAGACGTCCCTGGATCTATTTGGTGACATCAAGCCCTGTGGTCAAAGTGTAAAGTAATAAATTGCACCGCATTCTTCAATAATGATTTTAAACAATAAATTAAATATGTTAAAGGCCATTACCTTCCAGACAATAGCAAGTCAATAAAGTTAAAATGATGAGGAAAAGGTGACTCGACCGGAAGCAACCACCATCCACTGCAAAACATTCAATTAACTTCTACTTAAATAAATAATCGTCACAAAGACGTAAATGAAACAAAAAAAATATATATATTACAATGTATAGAAATAAAGAAGAATGGTACCACAAATCACCATGCCCCATTACCTTTTCCACATCAAAATCAAAACTGGAGCTGGAATCATCACAGGCATAGAGGGACTCTTGGGAGCTTGAGGCAGTCAGGCACGAGCCACTTGGCATCAAGGCACTGGCTCCAGACCCAACCAGGTCTAGGCTCATGGACTCATCTTTGGGGCCCATGTCATCAGCTGGACATTGGGAGAATGGCAATTAGCATCAAAAATAATTTCTATGGACCCATTGCATCCCTTTCATTTATATGATCCTAGTGTAGCGAGCTAAATGATAAGTTGAATACAGTAGTCGTTTTGCCCACGTGGCCACTCCCAATTGTCCTGAAACTGAAGAGTAACCACTGGGGTCACAGCAAAGTGTTTATCTGTAAAATGCGTGGACCTCATGGTACATTGTTGTCCAATTTACTGGTAAAGAGGTTTGGAGGCAGTGGGCTCATCACCTGCTCGTCTTTAATTTCTGATGCAGAGATTTTCTAGCCATGTGCAAGGTGATGAGCGGTGTTAGTCCTTGTCATATGGCTGGCCCCTAAACTGCTTCTTGTGGTATAAAGGGGACTCAATAAACAACAACAGTAGTCATTTAGAGTTCGTGTTGTTTATTATTGAGTGAAAGCGGAAGAAGACTTGAGTGAGTGAGAGAGAGAAAAAGGAAGATAAGAGTACAACATCTAAGGACGTTACGTAGTTCACATATAAAAGAGTTCATCAGTCTATGTCGATGCAATGATCGCCACACTAGTCTGCCTAGAATCAGCTATAAAACAATGTCAATGACTGAGAATCTTAAAATGGTGTGGTCCTGGAAGCTTAGATGTCTACGTCATCTGCATAGACTCAAAACAATGATGGATTTTTTACTGAGAAATGCAATCATCACAATGCATAAACACACACACACACTCAAACCCAACAAATAATAATATGATCAAACGGCACACGATAAAAAAATCCAACTACCCCAATAAAACTTACTCATAAAACTCTCCATAGATTCCTCAGACATGACTTGTTGGAAGGACGAGAACTGGTCCACATCCATCTGTGGGAGAAAAAGGGGAGGTTTCCATACAGGCACTCTATACACCATTATAAGTGCAAGCTGATGTGAAATTTTGGATTGAGCCACAAACTTATTGAACACTTTTTTCAAAGACAATTTTATAAAACTAAACCTATGAAATAAAAAAACATCAAACACTGTGACAAAGCTGGTTGAAAATGTTCACAACATCTGTCTAATTCTTTTGTGACAGGTCGAAAAATTAATGGCGGGGCAAAGTGCACAACGAAAGATCATATCTTTAATTTTTTTTAAATAAATAAATAAATAAATTAACTGAAACTCAAATACACAGCAATTCAATTTCATATAAAATACAAACATAGTCTTTACTTTGGGTGATGCATTCATACCACCACAGGGTAGACTCTTTACTTCTCAGCTCAGACAAATAGGAAATCAATATGAAAAATCTGATTTTCCTAAAAAGATTGTTTCGTACATGATTTAAAATAAAAAATCAACAGCTCACCAGCATATCCGAGTCAACTTCTTTACAAACTGTGCAGACATAGTCGTGAGGCAGACCTTCCTTGAACTTGGTCAAAACATTAGGACTGATGGAAGGATCACATTCTATGTGAACAAACCTGCAAGGAGAAACATATTCAATATAGAAACAAAAAATTTCGGAAAATGTATGATAAAATAAGGTGTTAATACAGAGTGTGATATGATTTCATCCCTGCAGCGTTTACTGGTTTAATCAATTTTTTATTACTCAGACTCAAACTTTTTTTTGGCCCTTGTGGTAGATGCAATATTTCAGATTATTACAACAACCGTAATCAACTCTTAAAGAATTGTCCTTACTGGACAATCAGGCTTTTCTTTGATGTGTAACCGTTGGCAACAGTCTAAAATTACTTCAGGCCAATGGTGTTCAAGGATAACATTTTACATTCCCTAACAAATTGTTAAGAGCTCTAAACATATTTCACTGTTGGAATACTTCTAATTCTAAGACAGAAGTGAAGACGTGTGAATTAAAGGAATGGCATAATCCCTGTAGACACTACCAAAACTGATGATACTTCAATGGTTTAATAGCACCTGTTCATAAACACACGTCAAATATAAATAAATTTTGATCAATTATTTTAATCAATGACATCCAACAACAAGATCCTCACTTTTTACATAACATGCAAGGTAGCATAGCTTTGTTGTGGAAATGTCGGTAGGCCTTGCCACACAGGGGACAGCACAGGCCTTTGTTTCGCTGCTGATAACATGAGTCGCACACAGAGTAGTTGAGGTGCCAACGAGATGAGGGCCCACTTCCTGGCGTTCTTGATCCACAGTCAGTACACACTCTGCAGTTCTGTCCAGACGGAAGAGATAGATGAAATGTAAAGGGATAAATTAAATTGTGAACAATAAAAACTAAGACCAAGTCACATTTTTTGTCTACAACATTAAAAAAGCAAATTATTAAAACCCCTCTCCTAATTTCATATGTCACAAAATTGAAATGCTCATACAAAACTAAAAAGAAAGGCAAATTTCCGTTGACACGAAACTAATCAAAAGTGTTTGGTTTTTTTGTATACAAAGAGCTTGTCATAACATACATTAGTATTTATATAAAAATGTGTCTGTCATGCTATTCAGTATGTCACAAGGAAGCATGTTAGTGAAAGGCAAATCCCAAAATAAAACGTCAAAAATGTAGATATCAGAAGAGGTACCCTGCATAATCCACTTACAATCTTGGTAAGGATAGCGAATAGAGAAATCAGCATAATATTCTATATTGCGAGTTTACTTCTCCTGGTTATCAATCTAAAATAAATATATACATGTCAGTAATGTGATAAAAGAGAATATCTATTACCTTGCATTTCCATCCATTCTTGGGTATGGTGGTCATTGCTGGCTTCAGACAGAAGGTGTGATATCCTTTGTCACATTTGTCACAAACCAGCATCTTGCTGTCTTCACCCGCCGTCCTGGGAATACAAACATAAATCCACAAATCAAAAACAATCACACCAACAACAAAAAATCCCATATCAAATCAAATCACGAATCAAGAGAAATCACTCTCAAAAATGACATCAAAAACAATCTTTTCAGGACAGGATAAAGTAACTCTTCCAATTTCTCGTCCCAACAAATAATCCATAGACCTCTACGGGTTGGAAAAAGAGAGAAAGAGAAAAGACATAACTATTCAGAGAAAAGACAAAACGGATTGAAAGAACAGTCTTTATGCTTTCAGCACAGATTCTTAACCTTTTTTTGTTGTTGTCATGGGTGATTCTTAACCTTATTTCAATCAAAACCTAACTTCATGGCTTAATGTGACCGTGTCAAAAATGCAATTCGTTACAAGAATTCAATGACTGGAAACTCACCGGCATGTCTGGCATATCTTACAGTTGGGACACTGCCATCCAGCCCGAACGATGGGCTTCATATCAACCGGGGGGCAGAGACAGTTGCCATGGTAGTGGTGGCCACAGCTCGTACAGAATAGTTGCTCTTTGATGTCACCTACTGAACCACACTGGATGCATGCCACGGGACCACCTGGTAAGGAAAAAGTTTTACAAATGAGCAAATCTCCATCCATGTTCATATTTTGTTTAAAGGATTTTATTCTAACACTACCCCTTTCCAACAGTAAGATCACATCAAAGGCCTGGTCATGCCCACTCATCATCAGCTGACAAGCACATAAAACATAAAATAAAAGCCAAAAGGGTGATCTCAGTAACCCTCAGTAACAGAGCCTTTTAGTCCTCACATGGCTGTCACTGCCTCTGCCAGCTTGAGATCGCCCTATCGTGTGCATGTTAGCTGATGAAGTGGTAACCCGAAAACGTTCTGGGCTTTTTAAAAATACGTTTTACACTTGGATCTATACAATCTTCACTTATTTTTGCATTCACATGTTTGAGGGTCACATTGGTCCATCATCAAACATTATAATTCTCTAATACAAATGTCACCTACTCATACTGATAAAAACACAGCTCACATTTCAGATGCTTACAATCCCTACTATCACTCTCAAATAATAAATGAGGCAATTTTCTAAAAAAGAAAAAAATTGAAATCCAATTCAATTATAACCAGTACTTACCTATACTTTCCACTTGGTCTATATGCTCAGGGCATAGAAGGGATAGTGTCTTCATATCCTTTGAAATGGAAAAAAATATTACATTGAACTCATGAAGAGCAGCCAATACTTTTTTTTATTTTTTATAAAATATAAATAACACATCAACGATGGGTGAGGTTTACTTTATATATTCAATAACAAGTTCATTTCTGCCAACAACAATAAAGGAATGTGTAGGAGGCTTCTAAAAGACAGGACAAAACAGAACAGTTCGGTCCTATCTCTTAGAAGCCTCCATTGCATTGTGGTCTAATTAAACACCCTTGGCTTCAGTGGGTCCCCTGATATTTTGAACAACAATGTAACTTGCACATTGTTAAACTGTATATTTGAAACACATCAAATTTATTTAAATAAATAAATAAAATTCCCTTGATTCGTCCCAGGGGGAAAATTTGTCTTAAGGGTCAATTCCGAAGGTAGACCGGAATAACCCAGGCATTAGCCGCAGTGCAGCACCGCAACATGATATCTAGGTCTAGAGGAAAAAATCAAGTACTTCCACCGGGATTCTAACTCTCGACTACTGCACCACTGATTCACCCACATTATACAGGACAAATATAATATGACCAAAAAATAGAAATATACAAAATATGTAAATGACCTGACTAAAATAATAGTTAAAAGCAGATTTTAGTGACAATGACGGAAGTGTTATTACCTGAAAAGAACCTCCTGCCGAAGCGCATGGAAAATGAAACCTTTTCCCACAATCTGGAACATGACATTGCAAAGTGGCTCCAAGTCTTTTGCAATATGAACATCTCTGTCAAGACAAAAAGGGATGAATCAAATACGGACAACTTATGAATCATATACTGAAAATTTACACCATATTTTACAGTTTAAATAATCTTATCTACAAATCCTTTTATTTAACTGTTCTCCATCTCATTAAGATTCCCTCTATTTCTTACTTATACGCATATCATTATTATATTAAATATACACATGTTTGAACGTTGTCAACTTTAGTTTTGATCCCTATTTTGATGCTACATTGGATTTATTTACTCTTTTATTGCTGCTTTTGCATTCATGTCGGGAAAAAAAGAACATCTTTACGGTGATGAAATAAAGTATTATCTTACCTTAAATATGCAAATTTTGTATCTTAAAAAAATGAGATGCTACACAGTGCATCTTATCAAGTAAAATGGCATATAGTAAACGTACCTGAGACATAGCTTTATACACAGCCTTGTCAACATCATCCAACTGTTGTGTCTCCCCCACCGTCACTCCATCTGACCACAGGGCACAGCAGTAATGGACCCATAAATGACCTGGGGATAAACAGAGGTACCCACATTTATATCAGAAATGTCACTGGACTTGAAATTCAAGTAAAAAAAATGTAAAAACCAAAGTCACAAGTCAATTTACTATAAGACGAAAGGCCACTATTTTGTATCGCAGTTTTTGCCTCAACGTCAGAGGTGAATTGTTATGTGCAGTGAGCAAGTACATCTGTTGATCATAAGCTAAATATTGCTTGCTGAATTTTAAAAATTGAGAATGAATATACTTATTTCAACCACTAAGAAAAAACAATCAAAACCCAAAACACTCGATCATGTTACCTGTAGGCTCATAGAGCTGAGCTATCTCTGCATCATCCAAAATACCAATCATAGACAGTTCATCGTTGACGGAGCAGCCTGAGGGATCATCTTCCCCTCCATATTGTCTTGGGGATCGACTTCGTTCCCTGTAATTTCATTTCAAACAGAATTATTACTCATTCATCATCTTTTCTTCTGACGTATTCTTAACATAAAATTATGTGAAAAATGTGTACAGAACATATCTATATATGCACAACCTAATCATACACTTACACTCCAATGACAACCAAATTCCTTGTACCCATTTCACAAGGAATTGTGAACTATGAGCGAAAATATTCACAAAGCTTCAAATTTAGAGACTTTCAATGTCATATTCCATACAGAATCTGTGTCACACAATTTTAATCACTATCAGAAAGACCAAAGCATCGAATAAACATGTGAAGTTTCTGGTGTTAAAAAAAAAGATTCCAAGAAAATAATAGTATTCTCATAATTATATAAATCACTGCAATTCCCTTAATTCTTCTTTTTTTCAATAAAAGTAAATAAACTACTTTCAACACAAATCTGAAGAGTGACTTAAATATTTGATAAAAAAGAAACACATTCTTCTTGAAAGCACAAAGAATGGCGACAAATTAGGTATGTGAAAATAAGTGAACATACTTTCCAGTTTTCATGGGCCCTCTTGATCTCCGCCAAGTTGAAGGCTGGGGTCCCTTTGTTTGGTCAACTGTGTCAATGTCTTCTTCCCCTCGAAGTAGTTTGGGCTCGTCCATTTTGAAGACGTCGAACCCAGGACTAGGCTCGAATCGCCACATTTCTCCCTGACCCAAAAGACTTCTCTCCCCACAGTTGCATAATGAACACAGATGGGTGGGACTGAAAAAAAAGGTAATAATACTAAAAAACAAGAATCAAAAATCAACCATCATTCTGACAACCTAACAACATATAACTATTTCCTTCCTTCATTCACAATTATCCTGGTAAAGCAAGCTAGAAAGTATGATCATCAGAGAATACATTTTCTTCTCGATGACCCATGAACACCAGCCATACTGACAGAAATATTTTAAATTACTTCAAGCCTCATATCAATATTACAAATCATCTCCTCATTTAGAAATCAAATAACTTTCATTAATTATTCTTAAAAAATATATTTATTTCTTTAGAGGGACGTAGCAAAGCTTTTGAGAAAGTAGGTGAAAACTGCTTACTTGGGTTTTCCATTTACCAGAGATCAGTCTAATGTGAGTAAACAAACAACTTTCCAATGGTGAATAAGTTTTATTTTTTAGTACTTCCCAAATAGCAGAAAGGTCAAGTTACTGGGGAAAATCTTTTAACAATCTACTCCTCTTCACATTTAAGACATAATTTGACGTTTCAAACACTGTTGGCATTCATGCAGGATTGTAGAGACAAAAAAGTAAGCACCTCAATAAACAACACAAAGAAGAGAAAACATCTCGAAACAAGAAGTTCAATTATTTTTTTAAATAAAACATTGTTACAAACCTTGCATTGTCAACAACTTGATTATTATCCAAAGATAGAGTAGCTGCTGAGGTCGCTACCAGACCTGATGAAACAACAAAATTGGAATAAAATTACAACTATGGAATGCACATCATAACATCAATCACAATTATAATATTTATAAAGATGTGTTTAAGTGATAGTGCTACCATGGAGTCATTATACTGTCCAAAGAGTCTACAGATGCAGACACTCAGGTTTTTTTTATCGACACACACCTTCCATTCTTTTTTTTTTTTTATGCTGCAAAAATTATGAAGAAATCAAATCTACTCACTTTTTACAAAGGATGTCGAGAATAAAATAGTTTTTTTCATATAACTACTCTTATAAAACACTTCAAAACTATTTACGACATATTTCATAATTCTTTTGAAAACAAAAATGTTCACTTTTAAAGCAAAAATAAAAAAACGAAAATAAATATATTATAGAAAACTATCATGATACCACCTTTGATAATAATCATTCTCACTCTGCAATAACTTCTTACAACATTAAATATTAAAATGGAAAATTGTTCAATGTTACCGTTATTCGAGGCTTCAACAGGAGATGATGATGAAGTAGATGCTCCTTGTGTGATGACGTCTGCCATCCCTGTAGGAGGCAGGATGTTAGATTTGGCAGATGATAAATTAAATGTGGATTCTTCAGAAGGCGATAAACCTTTTAGTTGTCTAATCGTTGTTGAGATCAAAGGAATGTTTGTGTGAGGAAACGGCGGCCTCCCTCGTCTACCACCTCTACTTCCTCTTCCCAGCCCTGCTCCCAAACCCCTCGAGCCAAATGGACGACCTAATCCTCTTGTCAGACCTCCACGTGTTCTGTGGGATAAAATAAAAATATATATATTTACTAAAACTTTAAAACATTTTTTTAAGTTTAAAAAAAATAAAATATATATATATATAAATGACACAATATTAAAACAAAACACAATCAAATGTGTAAAATCGATACAGACTTTGTGAATGTGGTAATTACATAGCTAGAGAAGGATGTACACAAAAACAATCAGTTTAAAACCCAAAACATTCACTGAAGAAATTCAACTGGGCACATGACAGAACAAAAAATGAAAGATAATCTCTGAGGGCTAACTTTACTTTAACCCTGCAAAGGCTACCTTTTGTAACGGAAGTGCTGATCAAATATTGACAGGTTACATCAACTGGTCTCAAATTGAGTCAAATGAGAGTGAGGCAC
>JARDUL010296691.1:0-13770 GCA_030265205.1 Dirona pellucida | reverse complement strand
ATGTAAACAGAATGAATGATAGTAGGATACCAAAACAAATATTAGAATGTAAACAGCAAGGGAAATTACCTAGAGCTAGAGGTAGACCAAAAACAACATGGCAGGAAGTAATTACAGAAACCATAAAAAACAAAGGATGTAAGTGTAAGTTTGTAGACGCAAAAAGGAAGACATTTGATATAAATTTTAGAAACCAATGGCGAAAGTTTGTTTATGATGCATAGGCCTTACACCGAAAGGTACAAAAAGTAAATTGATCAAGAAAGAAAGAATTATAAATTCTAAATCATTTAATTATATTATCAATCGTCAATCTAGCTAAAAGACTAAAACTAAAACTAAAGTTACATTAAAATTAAATTAGTTACAGTTACACAGTTACTAACTTAGTTCGGAGTTACAGACAGTACAGACAGAACTCAGTGTACTGCCTCTTGTTGGTGATGGTGATTAAAATAAGGACCAAGTTGATAGACTCACTATCGACTATCATTGTCATTGACATTAGACTAGCCTTCTCAGTAAACAATAAGAACATCATCCATAAGCCATCACTAGACTAGAACTAGAGGTGCCTCACCTGGCCTCTCCTCTTCTTTAACTTCACGTTTATTCTTCTTTTTTATTCTTCTTAATTCTTAATCTTACCGTGAGACAAATTTGTGTTAGTTGACTTGCAATAACCACACCGATGGCCCTCATGATCCGGAAAATATTCCACTATACTTGGATCGTCCTGCATTGTGATTCCAGTGGTGAGATGTTTTAGAATCTCTTTTAAAAGACAGGCACAGAAATAGAATAGTTTTCAAAAACTCAAGGCCGGTCAACCCAATTTCCGATTATTTGCAGAAGATCGTAAACAGCAACACAGGAAGTTGATATTTTGACTGCTAAGGAAAAGAAAGGTTTACATTTACAGTTTCCCGGAAAAGTGATTGTGAAGCTAGAGCAACAAGATCCAGGGTCGTTTCTCGCACCTTTCCTATTATAACCCCCCCCCTACACACACACACACACACACACACACACACACACACACACTCACACTCTACAACAAACAAGCAAAATTAGATGGAGGCATTACCGTATTTATGATTGAGAATATGAAAACAAATTGGAGAAGCAGATTTTCATTAATTATCTTGCAACTATCGTGTATATACTTAGCACATAAAAGAACCCCACGGCAGTTGAAAAATCGTAAATTCTAGCTACTAGAGACAGTGGGTTGATCACCTGCTTGTCTTCGATTCTTTGTTTCCAGTTATATGTTGCATAGAGCGGTCCCTACACTCCACTGTGGCATAAAAGGGAATATCACAGAAAGGGACTGTAAAAAAGAAAGGAGCTGTCATGTTTAATGTAATGCCATTGAATTGAATCAAATTCATTAATACAACTATCTATTCATCACTAAGACAATTAATCCATACTTCAAATGATACAGGTGGCAACTTAATAATTGATTAATAAACTATGTTAATGAATATAATATGAACAAATAAACGACATAAAAGACGGCTCAAAGAGTGTGATATGTTCACTACACTTGTGAACGACATGCTGGACAACCGATCTGACCCGATGACCTATTCGCCTAAATTTAGCATCTGTACTTCCTAGTAAACATCACCCTCCTCTGAATCAGCAGGCAGGGGCCGTCATTTCACAATTTCTTGATCGAACTGTTTGAATTATAACTAGATCCAGCGAGCGCTAACGATCGAAAGGGTTGATTTGTATTATCAAAATACATTTGAATCTGATATAGATACACTCAATTAAGATTTCAAAATGTTTAAAAGTGGTCCCAATTACACGAAACTCAAGACCAATTTGAGACTGGTCATAAACAGACTGAAGTTATTGGAAAAGAAGAAAACTGAAATGGCTTTGAAATCAAGAAAGGAAATATCAGATTATATTTCAGCTGGTAAAGAGGATAGGGCACGGATAAGAGTAGAGCATATTATAAGAGAGGACTACCTCGTGGAAGCTATGGAACTACTTGAAATGTACTGCGACCTGTTACTTGCAAGGTTTGGATTGATTCAAACTCAAAGGTGAGTAGTAGTACTACTACTACTAGTACTAGACTAGAGTAGGAAGGAGTAGGGGAATAATTTTAAGTCTGTCTACATAACTATAACAATCCTATATTTGGGACTATACCCATTTTTTGTCCGCTGCCAATATGGTAAGTAGTGAGTAAGTGAAGTTCTTTCGAGCCATGAGGCCCATAGAGCCGGTGCTTATCCCGGTTTCTGTAGCGTGAAGCGGACTGAGTGACAATGTCGTCACCCCTCTGGATAGGACGCTGGTCTATCGCAGATTACTTCCCCAGCTGTAAGCTGGTACCCATTTTTACACCTGGGTCAAGTGAGGCAATTGGAGTAAAGTTTCTTGCCCAAGAAAAACAACGAAGTGGTAGTGAGTAAGGCCAAGAATCAATTCATCAACAATGTAAGAATAATTAATTTTCCATAGTTTTAGTTTTTATTAGTATCGTATCACTGTCACAAAAAAGAACAAAGACATTTCATCAGAAGGTTTATAATGGCTGCAAGTAAAATGAAAGAAAGTTTCAGATTGAAGCATCTCTCTCATCTCATAGGAGTTGAGTTCTGGCTTGCACATAGCCGATCATTCAATGTCCAGGAAGATCTTCTGTATCTAATGTAGTATGTAGTTGATGATGCACTAGAGATTCATTGTTTAGCCTGACGCACGAGGTAGCTCTTTGTCAACCTCATACTCATGCAAATTTACCATTGACCAAAGCAATTGTTACTGAACTTTCTATTCATCTTTATCTCCAAATATATATATATGTTTCTTCCTGATTGTATTCAATATAATTTCTTTCTCCTCTCAATCATCAATCGCCCCAAATCTTCCTCATTACCTCATTACTCACAATTTTTATCGTCCAAGTCCGTGGAAATTATATTGAAATATATGACAGATGTTTAGAACAAGATATATCCAACTTCCTTTGGTATTCCACCCGTCACCTACTTGTGTAATATCAATAATAACAATTCTATTCCCCCCACCTACCCCCTCAGTTCAATTTTGTTCTTTTTTATAGTCTATCTAGTTTCGAGCACCCTGATGATGATGTCAAACAAACTGATATGTTTTAACATGTTTTCCATTCATCACTAAATTTTGACAGTGAATTAGATCCTGGTCTAGAAGAGTCCATTTCCAGCATCATTTGGGCGACTCCACGCCTGCAGGCGGACGTCCAAGAATTCCGAGTTGTTGAACAAGAGTTTGCACACAAGTATGGGAAGGAATTTGCACAGGCTTGTCGAAGCAATACACTGAGCAATGTTAACGAGAAGGTAATTTACCTTGATTGGTTTTGACAGGATATTGCTGGTTTATTTGCAACTAACTTTATTATTATTTTATTATGAGACGAAACAAGAAATTGAATTATAATAGTAAACTAACCGCCAAAATAATACTAAGTGTACCTCAATGCCTCCAACATTTGAGACAATGTTATTATATTATTGTATCTGTCTATGAAATAAAAAGATTCCTTGTTAACTCACTGCTGTAGCTTGAATCCATAGTTTTCAATGCTATTTTGTGCATTAAGTAATTCCACTCCTAAAGGGCAGAAATAATAAGAGCAGAGTAACTCAGATAAAAATGTTAAACTGAGTCAAAGTGATTTATATTATATATATATAGTCAAAGTGATTTATATTATCAAAGTGATTTATATTATATATATATATAGTCAAAGTGATTTATATTATATATATATATAGTCAAAGTGATTTATATTATATATATATAGTCAAAGTGATTTATATTATCAAAGTGATTTATATTTATCAAAGTGATTTATATTATATGTATTGATAAACTACCTTTTAATAACAACTTTAGTCTAAATTTAATAGTTTTGATTTCTTTCTTTCCAAGATTATTCACAAACTGTCGGTGCAAGCCCCTCCTAAAGCCCTAGTGGAACGTTACATGGTTGAAATTTCCAAAACATACAATGTTCCGTTTGAGCCCGATCCCGCCGTGATGAGAGAAGATGATATCCTGAATGCAGAGAACTTGTTGATCGACCTCGGAATGGATGACAAGAAAAACTTTGATGGAAACAACAGAGGAGGAGGAGGAGGACCAAGTGGAGGAATGGGCATGCCGATGGCTTATCCACAACCTGCTATGGTAATAGAAATGGGTCTGAATGCATTAGACACAGGCTGCTTTATATATCGTGTGTGTGGTTTTGCAATGAAAATAACATTTTAATGAATAGAACTAATCAGAGGGGAATCATTTTTCTTTGTGTGCATGGGACTTTCTATTTACCCTCAACCTGCATTGTTAGTCATGAGTCCTTCTTTGTGCTCACTATTTAAGACCTCAATTAGATTTTATCATTTGGAATAGTCTTTTCTACCTTTATGTGCCGACTGGATTTGGATGCCACCTTCAGGCGTTGATCTCAATTGAGGATTCGGGACGAATCAAGTCACTCTAACCCTCACTTGCTAGTATTACCATGAATCTTATTGCCTTTCCCTTGCATAGAATTGAAGGGAACAAGGGAGAAGAAATTAAAAAAACTTCATTGTGCTAGTTTTGAGATTTGTTTACTGGGAATGAATCTGTCAACTTCATAAAATGTTAATTATCCAATATTTTTTTCCCCTTAAGCAATACCCTCCAGGACCTCCGTCACAAATGGGACCCCCACCCCTTCCCAACATGACACCTCATGGACCGGTCAACAATCAACCTTTCCAGCCACCTGCTTACAACGCAGGAGCCCAGGCCCCACCGCCAAACTTTGATCAACTCTACAACAACAAACCTCCGCCACCCCCTGGGTTTGTGGCAGCCTATCCTCCATCAGCCCCATCCTCCAAAGGTAAATTAAAATCAGAGTTGCCACTTAGTGGTAAATTCATTGCAATCAGTCAATGTCAGAAGCTGGTTGTGTGGATGAAAGATTTGTACATTGCAGTGGATGTAATAGTCATTTTCCAAGATGAATCATTGGAAAGCAAGCTAATGTAACAGGGTTTCAAACGAGGTGGTCGCGGTCAGGTGGTCATCTTAGAGACAGCCAAAAGAGAGGAAATAAATTTAAAGTGATCAATGACAAGAACTAAGGCAGGTGGTCATTTGGGCAGGTTCGACTGAAGACCATCTTAATATATCCTAAACACAAATTGCTCTTGTGAACAAAGTAAAGACAATTTTATCTCTCCCACTTTCTTCTTATTCTTCAGGGGTTTTTTTCGTATTAATTATTGTTTCGGCCTGAATTATACCAACGTCCAATAATGTGTTGCTCATGGTCACATTCAAGATTTTTTAACACAGTAGACTGATCACCTACTTGTCTCAAAATTCCTGACTTTCTGCTCTGTGTTTGAAGGGTGATTAGATTAGATGCATATTATGATATTTGGAATTATAGACCGTGATTACCTAGTTTTTCCTTGATTCAGGACTGGAATGAAATGGGCTGAACCCAAAACTGTTTAGCGGTATGTCATTGGGATTATCATTAATCAGAGAATCAGGAATTATTTTTTAAATTTCATATACATTATATTCTCTAAAATGTTTGAGGCGTCAAAGTACACTTAGAAGAATTTATCTGGGAGTTAGTTTACTCATTCATTTTTTATTTTTTTTTGTCCATCTCTAAATTTAAAAAGGAAAATTAACCCCCAAAAGCCTGAGTTGCAGACTAATTCATTGAGTCAAAGATTGTACGTTGGTCCTTACATTACATCTGGAGTTGCATGTTGCTGTCTTGTGTTCTTTTCATCATTTATAACTTAAAGACAAATTTCTTCTTCTCTTCCCCAACCCCGTCTGTGATCGTTTCTAGGAGATGACATGTTCCCGGAGTTGCCAACTGTCCCAACTAATACGTTGCCTGACGTTGGAAGTTCGTACGGTGGTGGAAGCTCTGTCGGAGGAGAGGATGTGGACTTTGACGATTTAACGAGGCGGTTCGAACAGTTAAGGAAGAAGAAGTAGAGCAGGAGATAACCGAACGGCATTTGGAAATTGTACCTAGCTTGTATCACTGACGGCAAAAACAAAGAACTGGCTTTTTTTTTCCTATTCGCTTGTCATTAGAAGAAAACAAAAATAATTAACTGATGTAGCTGTATACAATCTTAATTATTTGTGATCGCATATTAAAATATTTTTTTTGTATTGGTAGATTATGTTTCTCTATTATATGGACCGAGGTACAAGTCTCTATTATGAGTTGAATTTTGTCTTTTTAATTGGGTTGAATTTATCGTTTTCATTGTTGTGTTATCATCGACCTCAGCTTCCTCTTTCTACTTTGTACTTCCATATGACAGTTTGGCATAGGCAAACGTGTGAATTCTGTGCACTTGATATTTTTGGGTCGTTACTTCTCGGTCTCAATCCAGCATAAACCCTATTAATGTTAGAAGGAAGTCGAGTGGTGTTTCTGATAGGCTTGCCTTCTGTTGTTTCTCATTATGCTAGTTTAATCCACCCAGCACTGAATGACCTCAATAGATTTTATTCCCACTTTAGAATCCTGGATTTTCTATTTTTCATAGATATACGCATACACCATGTAATATATGTATCCATTTTACATGTTGCAATGGTTTCTCTGAATCCTGAATTAAAAGAACACGTTTTGTTTTGTCTGTATAGTCGTTTGACATTATTAACGCCATATTATTTCCCTCTGTGTTGGATGGTTAATGTTGTCAAGGGGAAACATTTATTTTTTTAAATTGGATTTAGAGGACAAACGATATCTGCAAATATTTGTGTAGAACATAAAAAAGGGTTGGCTTATCAGCTGTGAAAATATATGAATAGAAATGTAATAAAATATAAGATAGGCTCATCAGCAGAATGAAGCTGTCACATCGGTTGTAAGCAGCATTTGTCGTTGTCCAAAAATTGTAATCGCGCCTAACAGGCAGTGTGTTAAGAGTTTTCTGTTGCTTTCCCGACGAAAATGTGCTACTTTAAAGGGCTTGAATAAGCGCTATATAAATGTACATTATTATCATTATTATTATTATCAGAGATTGACTAAAGTGAAGTACATTGTAATTCAGTCTTTCAATTAAGAGCAGTTTTTGATAACATAGTCTGTATACCTGTTTGCATGTTTTTGATTTATATCTCTGAATGTCAGGAGGGATTGTCATGTCTTCAACAACAAAAAAAGAATGTTACCATTTTGTTGTATACATATATGAGATAGCCCAAGAAATTAATTTGTATTTGTAAATGATATAGATAATAAAAGTAGCAATGACTGCTAGAGTAACCATTGACAATACGACCCACCCAAATATAGAGAATGGTGATATTTCTTTGGTGAATTGAATGGCCTAGCAGTCATTGATATATCTATAAAAAGTAACAATATTGTTGTTGTTTGTTTTACATTTGGAGCTACACCATTATCACCCTTTTTTTGCATACCTCATTTTTGGATTTTAGCTTCTGGCAACGCTCATTCTTTCATTGATATCTATAGCAACCGATGATCTAAAGGATGGGTTATCCATACATAGACTACCTCCTACCTGTGTCATCAGCTGCTGTTGCTAGGCACCATGGTGTCTCCTCAATCAATACAACTATAATTCAATATCTATTTATAGATATGGCCTTTTTTGGTGTAAACAGGGGCTTACCATTGCACAATTGCCTTCAAGTTTTACACTGACCCTTCTAGGAACGTTGAAATAGATGTGATATGTAACATATTTTCTTTGTTTGTCTTTATGTTTTTGTATTATATATGCAAGAGAGGCTTTGACTCATTGGCAACGCGACGTCCTCACAAATAAACTTGCCCAGTCTTGCTCTTCACAACTAATGATGGCCTGACCAGCCATGGCCGTGAGATGCAAGAGGTGTCTGTGTGTGTATGTATTAGAGCATCATGTGTGTTGACTATTTAGATGATTTCTTCAATTTCAATCCAGTTTACTTATTCTTTCATTCTTCATTTTGAAATTGAGGGCGTCTAGAGATCAAGTTGCGTTTTACTTGCAACTTGAAAGCAATGAGTTCAAATCCCTGTCATCCTTAGGTGGTGATGTGAGTGATGCAAGCACCTTCAATCAAAAAAACTTTTAATTAAATATTATATTATGAGTTTAGCAGGTTTGTAAGTAATTCAATAATCTCGCTTTCAGGGTACGATGATAATTAATTGCTTGTGTTTGTTGAGGTGTGTTTTCTCCATCTGGTCACTGAGAAGGGTAGACCAACATTTTCGTACATCCGTCTCCGATGGGTTTTTAAAGAATCCATGTGAATTGTTCAATTCAAGGAAGAAATGGCACAGCTTTAAACATCCAAACTCACACCTTGGATATTTTTTCATCCCGAGTTAATCGTAATAATGATTGCATGATTGACTGTCAATCAAACGTGGAGGAAGGGTGATAGGATATATGTATGGATTGATTGAAGATAAAACGAACTGGTTTTTCTTATAGGACTCTTCCTGATTTATATATTATATGTAAGTAAGCATCATAATTATTCTCTGGTCAAGTTTTCCCGTCATTCTTGAATAAACTCGAATTGTTGACATGATATCAGTCTTGTCCCTCACAATTTCTTTTGTTTTTGTTTTTTTGTAACTTTTTAATTTTTCCTTCTACTGCCACTTATCCGACTTGATCGCTCGCTGCTAAAAGTGACGCATAATGATAATTGAGCATGTCTATATATACGTGAATATGTCAGGTGACAAGTTTGATCTGTCCTCGACATCCTTCAGGTGATAATTACCTGCTAGCCGTCAGTCTGGAGGCGAGGTGGTCTAGTGGTTAAGACAGCAGACTCTGGTAGCAAAGGTTGTGAGTTTGAATCCTATCCCAGTCACCTCATTGCTTTTCTTGGGTAGAAAACTTTACTCCAATTGCCTCACTCGACCCAGGTGTAAAAATGGGTACCAGCTTGCAGCTGGGGAAGTAATCTGCGATATCCAGAAGGGTGACATATTGTCACTCTGTCCGCTTCACAGGATAAGCACCGGCTCTGTGAGCCTCAAGGCTCGGAAGGACTATACTTCTTTTTTTTTACATCAGTCAATTACATCTGCATTCTTGCTTTGTTTCTACACAGTTCAATGGCAATTTTCACAACTCTCATTTGGATTGAACGTAAAAGTGTGAAAATCTGGTCTGGCCTTGTGTTTGAAATTATATTGTGTGTTATATAGACATCAATATCATCGTGCATGATACAATACTTTTTTGTTCCTGGAATTTGCTATCGCAGGAGAGTCGGATAAGTGAATATGTGACATAGACAATAGGTTATATATAGCAATTTATTTTGTTCCCAAGAAATTCTATCGATTAAGTGTGCACGTTGGATAGCTGGCGGTTGGAAGACTGGCAGCAACGATAAATCAGATAAAGAAGATTTATCGTCGATATTTCTGTACATATACAGGTTTACAGACTTGACATCATTTATCTCCCAATAAATCAATAATATAAATTCCCTTTATTCATCCCAGTCCCAGGGGGGAATTTGTCTTTAGGGTCTATTCCTAGGGTAGACCCAGGTGTCAGCCGCAGTGCAGTGCCGCAAATTGGGATAAATGTCTTGAGAAAAAAATACAGTGCTTCCACCTACAATCCAGTCCTACAACCTCTTTACCCAAACGCGAGTGACATAACCACTGCATCACCGGCTGTGTCATTCAATATTCTCCTCAGCTTCTCAAACCCCATGTGCAGCATAATTTCTTACACGGTAAAAAATAGTGGTATATATTAATAAAGCTTCTGTAATTGGTGACAAACTACATTCAATACTGTTTCGGGTTTCTCCTTTATCAAATAACATACAACGAATATACTAATTCAAATTTTAATTTGTATTCTCGTATTTATTTGATAAAGGGGGAACCTGAAACATTAGTGAATGTAGATTGTCACCATTTATAGCAGCTTTATTACATAAACCACTTTTTTTAAACCTTTTTCTGGCTTCCATACTTCCAACAGCCTCACCAAGTTACTCTTGATTATCATAATTTCATACAGAAACATAAGGTCCTTAGTAACTCATGTTTGAAAAAGGACGCGGCCCCCTACTCTATTTTACAAATTGCTAAATCTTTTTTATGAATATTATATTTCGCAAAGAAAAAAAGAAAAGACGACACATCATCAATTATGAGAAACAGATTTATCTGTCAAAATAGTTATTTTGATTTTATTAAAAGCAAAAATGCTCTGTGACTTTAAAAATAGTTTGTGTTGATAAATGCATTCTGTAAAAATAAAAAGAAGGAAGAAGTGAATAAAAACTGAAACAAGATAAATAAATTAAATAAAATTCCCTTTTATTCATCCCAGGGGGAAATTCGTCTTTAGGGTCTATTCCGAGGGTGGACCGGAATAACCCAGGCGCCAGCCGCAGAGCAGCGCCGCAATGTGGGATCAAGGTCTTGAGGGAAAAAAACAGTGCTTCCACCGTGATTTGAACCCGCAACCTCTCTAACCAAAGGCGAGTGACTTAGCCACTGCACCACCGGCTCCCCGGATGAGATCTGATATCAAATATACATAAATATCAAAGAGATAACACTTGTTCACTGCCTTTGAGTATCATTAGTAAGATAGAGAAAGATGAGATCAATACCAGAATATTCAGAAATGTACAATTTAAAAGTAAAAGTAAAGTATTTAAGAGCCTTGAAATGGGGAGGGGGGGTACCTGTGCAGAAAATGGTGTAGCTCAAAGTGTAAAACAAATACGTAACAATATTGTTATTTGTTTTTCACCTGGAGCTACACAATTTTCACCTTGTTAGCATACCTCATTTTTGGATTTTAGCTTCTGGCAACCCTCATTCCTTTAAGAGCCTTGAACTCCATAGTATAGTAAATAATAATGATGATGACATTTATATAGCGCTTGTTTACGATCATCATCATACTTTGAGCGCTTTACAGTAGCATGGGGAAGCAATGGAATACTCAACACATTTTACGCCAAATGCTACCCGTTAGTGTTAGGCACGAATATACTTTTTGAACAAACAACACTGCTTACAACAACCGTACGGTTCAATAATGCTAATTTAATGATAATATTTATTAGGCATTATGATAGAATAACAACATAATATTTAGAACACATCATATGTTAGGAGTGCTTCTCTGACTAAACTTGGAATGGTTAAAATAAAGTGTGAGGATCAATAGCCATAATGCCCCCCAAAAAATTAGATCTCTATAATATGTAAAAACAAAATGAATACGTTTTCGTATACTGTATGTACATGATGTTTCATGTTTTATGTGCTTGTTGGCTGATGAAGGTGAGACCCGAAACGTTCTTTATACTGTTGTTATTATTTGTTTTACACTTGGAGCTACACCATTTTCACCCCTTTTTTTTCGCATACCTCATTTTTGGATTTTAGCTTCTGGCAGCATTCTAAATTGAAATTGAAGCATGGTCAATGGTAAATTTAATCATACTTATTCTGCTTACTGCAAAATGCTAAGGAAAACTTACATATTTACTAAATTGTAATAATTATAATAATAACTTGCCTTCATTTTGTCCACAAAGGTGCTTTGTATTTAGAGTACTATTTGGGATAAAACCAACCCAAGCATCAGCCTCAGTATTACTCATTAACACACCTTTGAAATTGATTTTAAATTTGAATTGCTTTTTTTTTTTTTTTTTTCGTTATTTCTCGATTACGATTAGATTTAAAGTGTTACATAGTTGTAACAAGTAACATAAAAATGAATGAAGATTTTTAATATGATCACTTAACACCAACATCAGCTGAAAATTCTACCTTATCTCCCCTTGTCACGTCCACTATAATGGTTTTCATATAATAATATTTTTATCAAATTATGTACATACATTTTAGAATAAATATTATAAACTTGATCAACGCTCGCTGAAAACCTGCTGAATAAGAAATGAAGTGACATAAGAATGCTTTTCTCTGCAATCATTTATTACAATACATTCCTTATTTAACTCAAATACTGAATATCAATCCTAGACAAAGAATTTACATAATATACAAAAACAAAACAAAAAAAGGAATCTTTTCATACAAATAACATAAAACATTTCCATCCATGGGGAAATAAAAGTCACGATTGTGTTTTATGTTTTTAGGAGTTGATGTCCCTGGAGGGAATGTTGAAAAAAATTGATAGTTTGTTATCTGTTTCCCTTAGAACTGTAATTAAACAGTGTAGGGACCAGCTCTGTGTTTGGCCGAGGACAGTGTACAAGGCAGAAGGCATCAATACACACACCCAGCTAAAACGTATCCAAGTTAAGTGCAAGTCTGTGCCCCCCCATAGTACTCATGGCCTGATACAGAGCTGAAAAATCTATGAATCAAGATTTTTAGGCAAGCAGGGGATCAGCCCTGAAATAATTGATTACATAAATAATAATATCAGGAATTTTTCCGATGTGTAAATATTATGAAAAAATAAATTAGGGCATAGTTTGAAACATAAATCATGCATTCCGTATTATTCCATTTTTCTGTTTGTTGTCTATACTTGACGCTCTGCCATTATTTAAACAAATTTTAAAAATTTACATTCCTTGCATTAAGTAAAATATATTTGTCCTGTGTTTCAGTCTTTAATCTGAATTATTTTTTAAAGCAGTCGACTGCTGGGATCAACTTGTCACAATTTGGACTTTCAGGTGTGATAACACAAAACCAAAACTGTTTACAATGTTTAGAGAGACTGGGAGATAAACACAAGTTCCACTTATCCAATTTCAACTCAAGTGAAGTCTATTGCATTCAATGAGAAGATAACAATTTGATGAAAAATTACTGAATGTTTCACTGTATAATAGCAGAGATCTTAATATAATATATATAATATATATATATATATATAGGCTATATGACAATAGTAACCATAGTAATATCTAATATAATATCATATATCCATGACAACATACCCTTTCCCAATAATATTAATGATAGCAACTGTAAGATAGAACTAAAAATGGTTAAATATAAAAATCTTCCCTCTCCTTAAGGGTAGGTTGTAGTTGTAGCAGTAACGACTGAGGCAGTTTCACGGTGAGACCAAAACCCAAACCAGAACCCAACACCATATTATTATTACGATGTCATGTCTGGCCTTACTCGATTTTAGCCAGGGCTTCCTGCAGCAAACACAAGTCACCTAAGAAGGAAAGATGAGACAGATGTTTATAATAATAATAAAATAATACATAACATATATTCTTTTTTTTTTTTTTTTTAAATGGCATTTATATAGCGCTTATCCACGATCATCACCATGCTCTAAGCGCTTTACAGTAGCACATTTACCCCGCTTTCCATGCCGACTTAAGCCGGTTTGACATCTCAAAGCGCATTTGGTGCAATGTAAAATTGAATAAAATGTGACAAACTTACATACACAATATATACATGACATACACCGAGTTGAAATTTGACGTGGAACCTGTGAAACAATGAGAGATTTTAAAGGAAATGTGCCGAAAAATAGAATGTTTTTACTGCTTTTTTTAACGAATTTAAAGATTGCAATTCCCTGATTTCTCTTGGCAATTGGTTCCAGGTTTTTGGTCCGAACCTCAAAAGAGCTATCACCATACGTTTTTAGTATAATACACCATTTTTGCTATATTAATCAGACATATTTCACTGAACGATCATGGAGACGGACAATAATGCATTTG
>JARDUL010296690.1:0-22861 GCA_030265205.1 Dirona pellucida | reverse complement strand
TGTGTCTGTGTGTGTGTGTATGTGTATGTGTATCAAGATTTTGCAAATGTAGTTGATGTAAAATTGATAGTGTATGATGAGTGATATTTGTTATTCATTGTAACTAAAAGTATGCAACTTTGTTCATCAAATTAACAAAGCTGCATACTGTTAGTGACACCAAATAACGCTAATACTTATTGCATCATGATTTGATGATATTATTGTTCATCGTTTTTTAAAAAGGTTATGATGCATTATTAAAATGAAAACGATACCATGCATATTTTCAATACCAAAACCTTTATCTATTACAGGTCCTATTAGCATGTACAATGCCATTCTTGTTGTGGGAACCTCTGGTGACCTTAAATTTGGGTTTGCTAGAACAACCGAAGGCAAACCAACTTTGGAAACGTTTACGTTAACAATGGATGGAATACCAACTTCTCCTATACCAGTTGGAGCATCATCAAAGGAGGTAATTTGCCTTAAGATAACTTTTTCAAGATTCTAAATATAAAGCATTAAGATATTTCTCAGGTTCTATTTTTCCTTTTTAGTGTTATCGAAATTAAGTGTGCAATTTAATTTATTTATTGTTTAATAGAAAGGCTATTAATGTGAGCTGAAGTGCTAGAGTGCAATTATGTATTAAACAACACACACCAGACCCAAGTCTGTATGACACACACAGAAGAGAGAGAATGCAAACGTTGTTAATGATAAATGTTATACTCTTTGAAAAGCAAAAACAAAACGGAATAGAATGATAAATCAAGAAGCATGTTGTAAATAAAACAACATTTCCTGAATTAATTTATCTTGTTACGCATCCATGATATTTAATTCATACACTGCTTATTGCGGTATGAAGGGGACTCGATAAACAACAACATTTATTAAAAATCTTTTAATTTTTCTCCAAGGTAAAAACTGCTTTAGAATCTCTGTTCGGAGTCAGGTGTCATCCACAACTCAGTGAGGGAAAGAGTTTTGAATTTGAAGCAGAGGCAGACTGGATCTCAGGAAGAGTGTCTGATGAAGAACCTTTCTGTGGACGATACTCTGTGAAGAATCCAGGCTACATTTTCCACAAGGGATTTGGAGAAAATGCTGTTGGTGTGAGGGTGGCGTCCTCGACAAACCGTTTTGTGAGTAATTTGCAATAGTCTGATATTAGAAAGAAAAAAAACAAAAAAACTTTTTAATACTTGTGCTAATGGTATTCAATTGCATGCCATTAACCAATGTTAGAGTCAGGCCCATGTCTAGTCCTGAATGGCACACATGTAAACCAAGTCACCACCTAAAATATCAAAATCAGATTGCCACGCATGGCTAAACATTGAGCATTTTGAATCAGCAGGTGATCAGTACACTTTATTTAAAAAAAAATCAAACTTGATTGGCATCATAATAACATAATTGGCATCATAATAACATAATGTTGTTTGATATTACTCATATTTTGACCAAAAATAATTGTCAACTTTTTCCTGCATCTTTACCCGTCAATTGAAAACGTCAGGGAATTTTGTCACTAATAATGATAAACAGAAGAAATGATATGAACCTTTTTATTTTTGCATTTTTGAAAAACATTATACAACACTACATAAGATTTAGAACTGAGAGGCCAAAAATAGCTGATACTTGTTGATAAATGCATCATGATTATATCCTAGTATTCAGAAGTTTTATTATATCATAATCAAGGCTCACCTCTATATAATACTTTTTGAAATGACTTTAAATGATCAATTATGCAATATTTTCGTCCAACAATCTCTTGGGATAAATCAATTGATATATAATGTCTATGGCTTATTTTCCAGATGTGTCTTGCATACAAGGGGCTGGCAGAGGTAAGGACTGTGAAGGTTGGTTATGTGTATACAGATGTGGATGATGAGGAAGCTTCAGGAAACATACAATTCTCTGTCAGCAATGACAATCCAGAGGGGTAAGTTTTTGGCATGCAGCAGTGATTATATTATTCTATTGTGTCTTTATGGTTGAAGAATAGACCTACAAAATGTTGAAAAATTTATGTGGAATGTATTTAGTTTGGATAATGATTAATCAAATGGTACAGGTGATGGATAAATGGCAATATAGTAGAAGGAAAAAAATCTGACTGTCGGATTGTAGCATAAAAAAATAAGTACACAGGAAAAGAGAAATTTGTTGGTAGCCTTCGCCTACGCCAGCATCAGTGTCTTGCCAGAGATGGAGGCACCAGCATAACTCAACCTATTATGTGCCTTGAGTGCTGGCTCTTGGCCCAAGCTGTCTTACTGCTTTCGAGGATTATCAGATCATACTTGTGCCAATGTGCCAAAGTTCTTCTTTTAAACAAACATACAAAACTTATCACAATATGACAGTCACTAAAATGATTCATTGACCATCAACATCTTATTTCATCTAGGTGGAGCTACTGGTGTGAGGACATTTTTGCTTTGATCGATGCTAAGATCAGTGGGTCAGCCATTGTTGTAGAGTATGCTAAAGCTTTCAGACAAGATTCAGAGGAGGATCTCTTCATTGATCAAGTTACATTCAACCGAGAGAAACCCCTGGACGATGCTCTCCTAGGTATAAATGTTAAAGACATGTCATGGAACTAAGTAAATTTTAATGTCACAAACAAACCATGCAGGTTATAAATTTCATGCTATATTTCATTCAGAATTTTAGCAACACCTTGCATTTACTGGTTTTGTATGTTAAATTTTCCTTTATAAATATTTTTATAAAATGGAGTGACTTTTGTGATGGTGCTGGGTGAAGCACCCCCACTACTCTCAAGACTGAGTATCTTTGCTAACAATTCTTTAAGATTAAATTTTATTTTCACCATCTTAAGAAGCAATTTGAGTTTTTAAATTTACCATCAGAAATTAGTTATTATGACCAAAATCCACTCTCCATTTAATTAATATTTTGATTTACATATATCATTTAGACAATGAATTTGAATATTTTTCATTGATTTATCTTCCCACAGATGGTGTAATGAACATGAGACTGCCTCAAGTTCAGCCAAATGACTTTTTCATTGATACCATTGCTGTTACATCAACTGGTTCTCCTCCCTCTAAGTATGAAATTGAGCTGTCCCCTCATCATTGTGGACACAATCTTCCTCTTTTTGAAGTGGCTGCTGCAACAGTAAGATAGAATGTTTAAACTTTTTCATATGACCTTTTACTAATATAAAAAAAAATATTTGCTGTCTTTGAGGAAACAATGTTGTAGTAAACTTTATTTTGTCATATTTCACACTCTTTAGTTTTCTCTTTAATTTAGATTGATGGTTTTATCCTGCTAATAACGCAATGATAATGATGTTGAGAAAGACAAAATAAGCCAAGATGTGAAAAGATATATCTTTATTGTCCACAAAATGGCACATTTTCATAATGTTGCATGATTTGTATACAAAAACACTTCTCTGACAAACAATCTTTTTCTCACTCTTGTTTTCTTCCTTTCACACAGTGCAATGTAATTAAATTGATATTTATTGTAATGATGACAATAATTTAATTGATGGTTATTTTCTACTTTTTTAGAAATCAGGATCAACTTACACAGTTAAGAATGGAGGAAAAGTGACTGTGAAGGTCGAGCAAAAGCAGACAGCGTCCCCTCCCATTGAAGGAGTTTACAAAGTGACCTTCAAGGGCGATAAAAGTCCTGGTAGGCCTGTTTTTAATTATATGATAAGGAAAAGTTGATGAGATTAGATAGTTTCTCAAGATCTCATATCGACCATAGGGTGCAAAACTATTGTATCTCAAAAACCTTAATTTTCAGGAGAAGCAATAAACTGATTTATTCTTCACTCAAGTCAAAGGTACGATACATTTTCATTATATCACAACCCTCCCAGTTTGAATTCTTAAGGAACGCCGTTTTGACACATTGAACGCCATAACAAAATGTTAAACATATCTCTCAAAGTTGAGTTAAGATAGTTTTGCTCCCCACGGATGATATAGCATAACTTGTTGGATCACGATTCATAATGAGTAACTAGACTTTTAAAGAAGTTGACATAAACTTCTGATTTTTTATTTATTTCATTGTGATATTATATTTGAAAATATCTTTATGTTATTACTTGCAACAAACCTTCTTTTAATTTTGAGACTTGTTTATGAAATGAAGATATTTTACGATTTTCAATCAGAAGTTATCCCAGTGACTGTAGAACTGGACTCTGACAATGTTTTAGCCAACCTTGGGTCAATGAGTGTCGGCTTCTCTGAGGTGACCGAGTCCGGCACATGTTCAGAATTCACATACAGAGTGAAGATGCTTTCTCAAACTGGGGATCAGCCTTTGATGGAGGTAAGAAACATTTCTCCAAGTAAATGCTTCCAATTCTATAAAGATAAAGATGGTTTTATTGTCAGTATCCCTGTACAAGTACAGGCTCACAGACTTAACATCAATTATCTACGGTCAGACTGTGTCGTTCAAAGTCGTTCTGAACTCTTCATGGAATATACAGTTGCCTGTCAGGTGCATCATACTAACATACTGACAAAATCCTTCTCTGCTTGTAGCCAGGTTCACATTCACACCTGAGTCAAGTGAGGCTTAAATGTCAATATCATATGCACAATATTTTTCGGATATGCAGATTCTGTCTTAAATTCGGATGTATACAATCTGTAATAATATCTCATTTTAATTGATTTTATCATGTTTTTTATGCTGTAATCAAATATTTGACAGTATTTAGCCGTCAAACAAATGGAAAGTACAAACCATAGACAAAAAAACGAGACAGTAACTTACGTATGTTATTGAAATTATGAAGCAGTTATGGGTTTCATTTTGTTTCAATTGGGATTACGTAAGTTCAAGAATAAGATGGCAAAGCATTTGATAAGTGATTGTATATTTTATTTGTGTTTTTCTTTTCAGAAAACAAGAAATAGTGGTGCATGTCATTTAATTTCTAATGAAATTATTAATTTAATGATTTTTGAGTCAATTCAGTAAATTTATTAATTCATGAGAGTAATTTGAAAATATGTATTTGACATGTTTTTAAACTTTATCCTCAAGGTTGATGATTCCAAAGTGACTGGCACTGATGCTGCAGTTACCGTGGAGACAGTAAGAGATGGAGGACTGTGGTTTGACCCCATAATGGGAGACTTGCTTCGCACACATCACACAACACCCCAAGTTATTGTCTACATTAATGATGTCCCCACAAGATGTGTTGATGATTCCTCTTGCAACTTTGAATGGGATGCTGGCCTTACACCCTCCGTTTCCAGCATCAGTCCAACATCAGGTATCATTAATTGTTTTTTTTTGTTGTTTTGTTGGGTTTTTTAAAAACAAAATGATGATAACAAAACAAAATCTAAACCAATGAATAGGTCTATTATATCATGCTTCAACAAAGTTAAATAAATCTCAAAAGTGATTTTGTGTAACATTTCTGTCTATTCTTTATTTGCTCAAAGGATCTCATGGAGATACTGTACAAATCACTGGCTCTGGATTTGATGCTGGCACAGTCGAAAACAATGAGGTCATCATTGGAACTACTGCGTGTAATGTAACAGCTGCAACAGCAACTACTATCGATTGCACCATCAACAATGGGCCCACAGGTCCTGCTTCCGTCAATGTATTTATCGCAGGCAAAGGCCTTGCCTCTGGTTCTGTCCCCTTCACTTACGTAACTGGTGTCATCGCATTTGCTCCTGCTCCAGGGAGTGTTGAGGGTGAGCTCACATACCATTTCTTAGTGAGGACCTTTCATAAATTGATTAAAGAATTAATACATTCACAACCATTACAATTTTGGAATATTACATGTCTTAAAGCAATTGAAAAACACTTTTCAGGACAGAGCAAAACTTAAGTACCATTGAATTCAAAATTTGCTGAAAAATAGGTAAATCAAAAATGAAATTTGTTTTTGTGTTTTTATCAAGGTGGATCCCTTCTAACTATCAATGGGTTTGGATTCACTTCTGATGCAACCATTACCTTGGATGGAAATGAATGTACCAAGACTTTAGCCACAGAGAGTCAGATTCAGTGTAAAACTCCTCGTGCTGTAAGTATTTTTGATGTTTTTAAAGATATTTTTAGAAATAAATGCACAAATGGAATTAACATCTCGATTTTTGTTTTGTAGTGTTATAGATTAAAATCTAAAGATCAATACAATAATTATCATTCAGTATTTATCTTTGCCTATCACAGATCATGTTTCAAAGCTTAATTAATGGCTTTTAGGCCACAGAATAAGAAATGTCATTTTTATTTTATTGAGGGCAAGCAGTTTCAAAGAGCAGGTGAAATATATGGGCCAGAATAGTGAGGGAAATGGATTGGTGAGCGAAGTTCCTTTTTATGATGATTTACTTTGGTTAACTTTTAAAAATATTCTGCTAGAATTAGATTTGTAATTTAACTTTCCCTCAGACATCCTCATCAACAACACAAACCGTGGATGTTATTGTGACTCAAGCAGGAAGCTCTCTGACCATTGGTCAGTTCACATACAATCCCAGTGGTACATACACACCTGTTATCACATCTATTTCAACCTCAAGTAGCAGTGTATGGGGTAAGTCTCTGTATTATTGTTTCTTTTTGTTGCTTTTTTCTCTTCAACATTATTAGCTGCTTGTACAAGCTTTTATTAGATTTTTTCCCCACTCTTATAAATTTGTTTTGTAGTGATTGTATGATAGGAAAGATCTGCATTTAAATGATGACCATACTATGGCTTCTTGAGAATCAAAAACATCATACTTTCTCTATTTGCAGTAATTCTCATATCAGAGAATAAATCGTAAGTGGTGAATATGAAACCTCTTTATGTGTTTATTGTGAACTATTGGAAAATACAAATGATTTTTTAAAAGTGTCCTCATAATCCTAAAACTTTCTTCAAATAGGAGGTGATGCCATTACCATTGTTGGTCAAGGATTTGGCAACGTAGAGATGCCCATAACTCTTGGAGGGAAAGCTTTGAACATTACCTCTTACACAGACACTCAGATAGAAGGGGACCTTCCTGCTTTGCCACATGGCTCGTACAAACTCTTGGTAGATGTAGAAAACAAGGGATATGCTGATCTAAGGTAATGTTTGAATGATGGACACCCAGATCTAGAGTGATTGTTGAATCAATGAGGGGTGGGGGTGGGGGTGGGAGTTTTCAACATTACCGTCTTTTATTCTTTGGGTCATTTGGTCATTTGAAATTCAATTCTGTCATTGGAAAGAAGATGAAGAGGTTTGGGAAAAAAGATTATAAAACAGGATGAAAGGAGAATCCGTTTATTTTCATTATTGAAGCACCAACTTTTTCATACTTCTTTTGTTCATAATGGAGATAAGAAATATGAGTATGTTAATCTCTACGTTGTCTCTTTTATTCAACATATTTATTTCTAAAGTATATTTTACTAATTTATGATTTTGCAATTTGTTTACAGGACAGAAAGCATCTCTGAGATTAGCTATGTGTTCAAGGTAACTAGCATGACACCCACCTTTGGCTCTCTCTACGGAGGCACAGATGTCTTAATTAGTGGTGAGGGCTTCACAACAAATCAATCTTTGATCGACGTTTCCATGGGACCTCATGCTTGTGACATCACATCTATTACATCCACATCAATTGAATGTCGCATTGACGACACTGGTGTTCATCATGATATTGCTGCGACTGGCACCCACAAAAGTAAGCCCTTATCGTAACATTATCATTGATAAAAGAGTCATTCAAATTAAAAAGTTATTTGTATCACCTTGTGAATTTCCTCAACAGCCTCATTGTTATATTTTTAGAAATTATTTAGGGGTCTGTGTTTTGGGGGGGGGGGGAGGGGGGAGGGCTGCTATTAGGATCTTTTTCTTTTGATTACTAACTCTACCATCTTAATGAATTCAAATTTAAATTGAACATAAGTCAAGTTGATCTGCTCCACTTCCATAACACAATCACATTTCATCCAATCTGATCAATTCATTACTACACAGCTGTAATTATTTTACGGATAGAAATATTTGTTAAATCATATTTAGGCTTCAAATAACAAGATGGAAATTTAATTGCTTGCAGATTATGGAGTAGGCTATGCATGGGACAAAGACCCTCATATGATCAACGTTGGTGATTATGTGACATGGCATTGGGAAACTCCTTTCTATGTAACTGGCATTGACTATGCTGTACACCAAACAACTACAGCTAGTGATACACAGAATATGCCTGATGGATTCAGTTCAGGACAAAATAATAGGAAAGGTAAATCAATCACTTTTATTTTATTTTTAAGATTACATTGCAATAATATTTTCCTCATTTTATCTTTCTTTTCGCCTTTGCAGTAGTTATATTTAAGAACTGCGTACAGAGTAGATGATTTTGAATAATACTCACTTCTTTCAATGGAAATAAACAAAATGTAATTCTAATTGTCAGTTTGTGTAAAATATGAGAAATTACCTTCTATAAAGATGATAAAATGTAATTATCAGATTTTAGTTATTAATAACGGTATAAAACTATGACACCAATCTCTTAACATTTAAAAAATCTTACACAGGATCATTTACCCATCGCTTTACTGTACCTGGCACCTATTTCTATTGGACTGGCTACATGGACAGTGCTGATACTATTTACTTCAGAGGAGTGATCAGTGTGGTTGAATTAACATCTCACTCTCGGGCATTGTCTGTTAGCATGATGGGACACGAGGCCTTGTACGACACAGGTAAGACAATATTGCCAGAGTGACTGAATGCCTTTGTACACAGGTAAGACAATATTGCCAGAGTGACCGAATGCCTTTGTATCATTTGATAAGAATTTGCCAGTGATCTTTTAAAAAAGGTTTCTTCAGTTAGACATCCAACATAAAAGATAACAAACTGTATGTATAACATTTATTTCACTGCCTCACCATGTGGCAAAACTAATGTTTTCGTTTTGTCTGATCAATAACTTCCACTTGACATATATTTGTTGAGCTTGAATAAAATGAAAATATAAAACAACGAAAATAATTTTCTCTTATATGTTATTTATTTTAGATGCTGCACCAATTTATGCTTCCCAAAGCTGTACACCTGTCACATCAACGTTATCTGGCTGCAAGGACTCAACATCTTTAAGTTCTGAGGCTGGGAAATTCAACTTTGAGTTTAAAAAATGTTTCTCTCCAATCATTGATAGTATCAGCCGCACTAATGGAACCTTCAGTGATGTGATCACCTTTACTGGTGATGGATTTGGAGATACTGTGAGTGACTAAATCGGTTAATTTTTCAATGTTTTGAACATTCATTTTTTTCCTTGAATTCTAAAGACAATAAATGGACATTTGATGTAACGCTTAAAAAATATAAGATATATATCTGTTTTATTCTATTTTTCATTAAATTTTTATGTGAAATCATCAACCTTTGATTTTTTTACAATAAAATATCTAATAATGAAATAGACATCTTATGATTTTTACTTCATGTCGGATTTAGATAGTTACGTTTGTAAACTTCTTTTTTTCAACTTATTAGCTCTGTCAAAATGAGGTCAGCTTCAGTGATGCATCATGCACGACTGGACAAAGTTCGACTAGCTCTGTTGGATTCAGGGTTTCATCGGATGATTCTCCACCAATTGGAGGTATGCATACATCAAAGGCAACAGGTCTTGATGATTCATCCAAATAAATGAAACAATTGCCAATGCCAAATACAAAAAGACGTGTCATTTATATGTTAGATACACTCAAAATACGATTGATTTACAATATGTTGCACATAAGCAATGATATGTTTTTAACTTTAAGTTATTGTTTATAATGCTAAAATTGACGAAATTTAGCTATGGTAATCCAGATTTGAAATTAATTTTATCTCAATTTACTATTATTTACATTTGATAATACCGATTATGGGTTTTTTGGGGGTTTTTTTACAATCAATTTTTTTTTTTTTGTTTTTCTTTCCATTTAACTTTGAAGTGATATAATATCATGAGAAAAAATAGATGGAAGCTGTTTTGAATGATACCAATGTTTCAATCTCTTTACAGTGTTACATGAATTTAGCATGCGAGTTGGCAACCTCGGACATGCATTGATCACTGTCCAAGGAGAGAGTAATCGTCGATTTGGCCTGTTGCCTGAAGTAGATGGAATCGTTCCATTCCAAGGTTTGTAAAACGTTATCAATTTCATCAAAGGATATAGATACAAATAAATCATAATATTGTATTAAAAGAATTGGAAGAATCAAATGGTTGGTAAAAATGCTCAATGGAGTAATCCTGAAGAGATGAAAATAAAAGAGCAAGCTACTACAGTATAATTTTGATAGTCTCAATAGTTTGGCCTGTGTAAAAAGTTGCTCATCCATACTTAAAGATGTGTTAGAAAATGAAGTAGAAGGAGTAAAGATGACACAGTATTTATTAGAGACAAAATAATTGACCATAGCTGAAGTTCACAAATCATGTTGGTACAGATCAGGAGAACATAATACATAGCCTATTTCACAACTACCTCAGGGTCAGAGATAGTATCCTTGACAATAATTGTGATGATGATAATGATGATGATGATGATGATGATAATGATGATGATGATGATGATGATGATGATGATGATGATGATGACGATGTTGATATATTTATTATCAATTCCCTGCAATACTGCATTTAAACAATGTAAGGATATTGAAAATAATATGGGAGCAAAGTAATTTCATTCCATTCCATTTTCAAGTAGTGAATAATAAATTTTAATACCTTTTTCATTCAAAGGGTCCAAAGTAGGTGGAACTAAGCTCACCATATCAGGCGCTGGTTTCGAAGGTACTGCAGATGATTTCTACGTCGATTTGATGGTAAGCAGATATTTTATTTGATTTTAGGGGCAAGATACCTCAGAAAAAAAGAAAGAAGAGTTTTTTTCACCCCTAGAGAAAGTAGAAGATTGCAAAGTTTGTTCATTATGGTTATTTTAAGACCATAGATTCAGAGTGTATCCTGTCCCAGACCACAACGCAGTTATGCCCCTTATTTGTAACTTAAAGATGCTGCCAGTTCTGTCCTCCTTTGGACATGAGGATTCAGTGCCTCAAAATTAAATTTCAAACTTTCAAGTAGACATTTATAGACTTATGGGAAGTGAAGAAATTTCTATATTTGTTAGAAAGACCTAGTTGTAATTGGAATCACTATCTGGATCTCAAAGTTAGCTTCTTAACCATTCAGCCTTCTCACATATGTAAGAATGACTTGACACAATAAAAAAAATTATTATCTTTTCTCTTTCAAACCAGTACATGTCATGTGAGATAGAATCTGCCAATTACACAACAATCATCTGTGAGACGGATTGCGCATCCACTCCATCTAGTTGCTATGAAGGGGCAATGACAGCTACTATAACGGTTGGGGTTATTATTGCTGAATGTGATGATCCAAATTGTAACTTCTTAGCCCTTGGGAGCAAAACAGCAGCTGTCACAGATGTGTCTCCAAATTCAGTTTCAGCATGTAAGTATCTTATTCATTGAGCATTGTAAAAACTTTAATGTGTTAAAAAGCAATTCTTTAGTTATAGTTAATTAGATTAATTAATTAGATTCTCTTTTAGAAATGTTTCAAATGTATCATTTATTGAAGACAAGACTTTATTAGATGTGTTGAGGACCTTTCAAAATGTTTGAATATTTGATTGTTTTAAGAATGTTTGTTCCTTCACCGACCCTCATTCCAACTGCAAAGGATGAAAACAATATTAACTAAATGATGTTTTGGCAGTTTGGTAATATAGATTACAAGTAAAATGAAGCTAAATAACATTAAAAGAATCCAAGAGACTATTGGTAACGTTTCAAGATAAATTGAAATAATGACAAACACCTTGTGAAGATAGAGACAACTTAAAATGACTGAATGATTCATGACTTTACAAAGAGATGAAGTGAAGGATACATGAAAAGAGAAGGATGATAAATATATATTAATTACTGACTATTACTGATCCTGGTGTATATGATTTTGTTTTCATCTCAGCTGTTTCTACACACCACTTTGATGTGTCCTGATTTATGTTTTGTTTTTGGGTTTTTCACTTCTCTGAGTTGTTAAAATATTGTTATAACTTGTTTTAAAATATTGTCTTTGCAGCTTCCACAAGCCTTACCATCACTGGAACTGGGTTTGGAACTTCAGCAGGAGACATTAAAGTTGTTATTGGAGGTGAAAGCTGTGCTGTGACTGGTTCTGTGACAGACACACAAATTACGTGTGATGTAGGGAGACTTCCTGTCGGTGACAATGATGTTGATGTGTACGTTGCCAATAATGGGAAAGCTGCCACCGCTGTGACTGTGAATAGCGTCAAGTCAGCATCTATCAGTGTGCCAGCAGAGAGTAGCACAAATGGAGGAGCTGTACTTGTCATAACAGGGAATGGATTTGTGGAAAATGACACATCAGTAGATGTTGGAGGCTCAGATTGCCCTGTGACCAGTGTGGCTTTTGATGAAGTAAGAATAAAATATAACTTATCGTTTCGACTTTAACAGTTTTTACTTACATGTTTTATTACACTGAGATGAAGAGAATGTTATTTACTAATTTAGAATCACTGTTAAGTCTTGCTCTGTGCAGTAAAGATTTTTAAATGTTTGCAATAATCAATAAGAGCTTAACCAAGGAAGGTAATAACAGCATCAATATAAATGCTATTTGCTGATGATGGAAAGTATTGTTGAATGAGTAGATTTTTTCACAGCTTAAACATTTTGCATGTCTGATAATAAAGAAAAGAAGAAATGTTAATATGCTAAATTTTCATTCAGAAAGAACATAGATCTAAGCATTTTGTTTGCTAAGTGTAATATTATCCTATATGATCCACACTAACAGAACAATATTTCCAAGATTTAAATCACTACCATGTGATGGGTATCTGACACTTTAGCTGGCTGTGTATTTCTTGCAGGTTTCTTGCACTTTACCTGCCAAAGCAGCAGGCAGTGAGAATGTGATTGTGACCTCTAACAGTGTTCAGTATGACACTCTGACCTTGACCTATTCAGTGGCAGCCACACCAAATGTAGCCAGCTTATCACCAACAGGAGGACAAAGCGGAGATGCTATCACCATATCTGGAACTGGATTTTCCTCTCCAGCCAGCTCTAACCCAACTGTTACAGTAAGTGAAGTTGGTTTTTTTTCAAAATCTGTGATCATTTTATGAGTTCAAGATGTTGTTTGAAATCTCACTTCTGGTTTGCAATAAGAATTTGTATAAATTTTTATTACTTCTAACATTTTCTTGTGTCAAGGTGACTGAGAAATGAATCTTGTTTTCTGACATCTCTGTATTTTCATTTTCAGATTGGGGATGTGGAGTGCAGTGTGTCAACATCTTCCGCCACCTCTATCACATGTACCACTGGTGTGCAGCATACTGGATCGTTTGCTGTTCAGGTGTTTGTAGAACAACTGGGCTTCTCCAATAATGATGTCGAATTCACTTATGAATTGGGCACTTTCTCAATTAGTCCAACACTAGGTAATTATTTAAATAATGTCATTCATTTGTATTCTCATTCATACAAATACATGTGGTCGTCAATATTCGATGTACAAAATATTTCTAATAACATACAACAAACTTACAAAATAAATGATGAATGCAATCATAATGAAAGACATTTATTTAGTATCTATCTATAAGATGAATTTTAGACCAGAAGAGTCTTTTGGCTCTGAGGGGGTGCTTATCTCAGTTTCTGTTAGTATTAAGTGGATTAAGAGACTATCTATTTGTCCTAAATTTCAATTTCTACACTTTGGTCGAGTGAAGAGATCAAGTAAATCTTCTTGTCTAAGGATAACAATGAAATGACTTTGATATAAAGCTTAAAGGTACATTATTAAAGGAAAAAAAACATGTTTTGTTTTCACATTGTCTGTTATTGAAAGATTGCTCTTTGAATTGTTTAAAAGTAAATTTAAGATCAGTGGGAAATATGTGTGGATTGATTATTTATGTGACAAATGCAAGAATGTGCACATTGTTAATATTTATTTTTTTATATTCTAAAACTAACTCTTCAACAAATTCTTTCTCACTACTTCAGGTTCCACTAATGGAGGACAAATGGTTACTTTGACTGGGTCTGGATTTTTAGAGAATGATACCACGGTGACCATTTGTGGGCAGGAATGTCCAGAAGTTTCTCTGTCAGCTTCGGAATATGTCTGTAAATCACCAAGTGGTTCAGGTAAATCCTTGCGGAAATTGTTTGCTTAAAAATCTGTGACAGCTGACTGCCTTTGAAATTAATATAGATCATTAAATGAAAAATGTAAAATTATGTGTATGCAAGATGTCATTCAAAGTTTTTGATTTTGTTAGCTGATCATCCACTTGTCTTCAATTGCTAATTCATGAAGATTTTCTAACTGCGTATTAAGCCAACTACAGACATCATGGTGCATTCATGCAGGTCAGAAGAAGGAAAGTAGAACTGTTTAAAAAAGTTAGCCAATGCAGTGCCATGAAATTAGGTAATGAATTTTAACAGTGGGAGTGGGAGTGGGAGTTGAAGCTCTGCCTGCAATGAACCATTATCTTGCCAGCCATAAGAGTTGGTCACACAACTCTTGAGTTAATCTACAACCCTTGGGTATATTAAAGATTGGGTGACTGGCAAGACGATAATGCTGTAGGAGGCAAGGATTTAATTCTCACTACTGACAGATTTTTCTGCTTCATTCTTGTCTGTTATCTACTTTCCTAGCACTGCATTGCTTGCATTCAGATTCTATAACAGAGGGATATAGAGTTGCCAGCAGGCACCTTGAGTGCTATCCAGGTCCAAATTGAAGATTTCCAGTATTACTGAGTGGTAAAGATGTCCTACAAAAAATTAAAAATTAAACCCTTGTTTTTTTATGTATAAAATCTACAGGTATTAATTTGTAAAACCTATCCCTTTCAGCTGGTACTTGTGATGTTGTAGCTACAGCCGGAACAGTGTCCAAGACAAAAGCATCTGCCTACACATACGATTCATCTTTGGTGTCTACAATAACTTCAGTTGACCCTGCCCGCGGTGGGACTGGAGGTGGAACCGTCATTACCATAGCAGGAACAAACTTTGGGTAAAAAGATCCTTTTTTTTGTTTTAAATGAGGACTTTGAATAATGTCAAAAGATCAATTTAAGAAAATACCTGCAGAAGCAAAAATCCTATCATTAAAAAAACCCCCAGAGGACTTTTAGAAGAGTACCAGTAAGTAGCTTTTAAGAGTGATATTTCAGTCACATGCAACCATATTATGGTGATAATCGATCCAGGTTTACCCATCTTAAAGTTCTCTCAGGAATAGCACTTATTGCATTTGTCAGAGCATTAACGATTTCATCAGCAATTTTTTAAAAGTTGGTAAGTAAGAAATGTCTTATTTTCATTTTCTATTCTGAAAAATAATCAATACTTTCCAAATGTCAGCTTTCTAGAGGTTTATGAAGAGAATTAATAGTGAGGGTATTCATAGTTTAATCCTGGAGATGAAAGCATTAGAACTTTAAGATTGTCTAAGTTTCTATAACAATATCAGCATTTTTACTCATCATTTTAGTTTGATTGTTATCTGTGTAAGCCAATCTACTTACAAAGTACAATTTTTATTATTCACCAGGTCAACTAATGGAGATATAAGTGTGGAAATCAATGATGCTTCTTGCACTGTGCAATCAGTTGCCGACAATAAAATTGTTTGTCGTACTGGTCAGGCCACCTCTGCAGATGCTTTGGTAGAGGTCCAAAGAAATGGATGGGGACTTGCTCAGCAGGTTAGCTCCTTGCAACATTTTTTGTTTACAGCATAATATGTTGTTTTTTTCTGATGTGCTCAAGTGATTAGGATGCCTGGATTCCACCCCACCAGGCATGTAAGGAAATCATGCAAACTTCAGTCTCTAAGAAATGCTTATATTCTTTGTAATATAAAAAAAAGATAGTAAACAAGAAACCTGAGTAATTGAACATATGAAAAATTAAAGAAACAAATGGTACAGCCACAGATGGATTCATGCCAATAAATGAATCAATGAATGAGTGAATAATCAAATGCATAAATGAATGAATGATTAAATGAATTGGCAAGTAAATTGATAATAATGAAGGAAATAATTGGTTTCTGGAAAGCAAATATTGAAATCTTTTTTTTCTCCTCAGATCAATGCCCAGTTTGAATACATTGATATGTGGTCCAGTCCATACACTTGGGGTGGATTATCTCCCCCTGCTGAAGGGGACTTTGTCATCATTCCTACTGGACAGAAAATTTTATTGGACAGTGATACAGCCATTCTTAAAATGCTTCTGATTCAAGGTATGCTATATTATTTTCTTGAAATAAGAGATTATAGCGGTTTTACGTATAGATTAGTCTTAATGTGTGCACCAAAAGCTTTTTAAAGTCATGAATATATCTTTATCACATTTTGTTTCACAGGTGGTGAGGTCATTTTTGATGAAGCCAATGTTGAACTGCAAGCCGAAAATATTCTTATCACTGACGGTGGTCTGTTACGGGTAAAAATATTTTTTGTCAAAATTTTTACAATTTAACATGAAAATCTTTATAGTCTTATTTTTTTTCTTTTTTATATATATATCAATGTAACGCATCATTTATAATCAATTTATTATTTATCATGAATTTTTATCTTATGTCTTTATTGAACAATAGTTGAATTGTACTCACAGTTGTTTTGTTTTATTTCTAGGCTGGAACAGCTGACACTCCTTTCCCTCAAGAACATAAAGCTATTATTACTATGCATGGTAATTTGAGATCTAAAGAACTTCCCATTTATGGAACGAAAACTCTTGCAGTGAGAGAGGGCACTCTTGATCTTTATGGTAAGGCAAATATTTGCTGTACGTAGTTAATTCATGTTTAGAATCGAACTTGATTTTAATTTTTACATGTGTCCAATATTCATTTAGATAAAAGAATTAGCTACATAACAGGATATTGCATTTTTTTGGTCATGATTGATAACACAATATGACTATTGTCTTTGTTTTGCTTGACATTTGCCTTAATTAATATTCATTCCCCCATCTACATATTATTATGCATTCTCTATCTACATATAGGCTACCCAGTCGTGAGGACATGGACCCGTCTTGCCAGCACATCCGCAGCAGGAAGTAACATTCTAACATTGGAACAGGCTGTCGATTGGAGAGTGGGGGATGAGATTGTTGTGGCTACCACTGGGGATAGGCACAGCCAGAAAGAATCAGAGGTTATACCAATGATGTTTGATTTCAGAAATCAATTAATATTTGCTCATAAAAAGTCATAATATAAACTTGTCTCTTGATCACAGTTTTAAGTGGAGAATGAGAAAAAATAATAAAGTTATTTTAGCCATATTCATTCCTTTGTACTTTGTATAGTTTGAAAGTAATGCTCCACCAGAAAAAAAGACAATGGATATTGACATAAAAATGATTGCGTTGATAGCAGGAATTGAATCCATGCCTGCAGTGGCGCCATTGCCTTCTCTGCTATAGTAGTCAGCCATTCAACCTTTGAACAACTGACTCAACCTTTGAACTGACCCTTTACCCAATGCCTGCACCACATTTATTCTTCTTTTAGAGTCAGCTTTAAATATTTTTCTGATTTGATTGGATTAAGAAATATACATGATACCTTTAATACACAAGATATTTTTTTATGTGTATAGAGTTAATGGATATTTTGCTAGTTCTCAGTCTTGCTTTATAGTTTTGTGTTTTAAATATGCTAATATTATTGTAACAGGTTCACATGATTCAAGCTGTGAGCGGTGATGGTCTTCAACTGACCTTGGAACAACCTTTGGCATATGAACATATTGGCATCAGTGGAACTTTTGGAACTACTACAGTTGACTTCAGAGCTGAAGTAGGACTCTTTACAAGGAATGTGGTCGTCAGGGGAAATAGAAACATTGCTTTTGACACACTTATTGAAGCATGTCCTGCTGGATTCAATACAGGTATGTAACATATGCCATTTTAATTTTCCTTTAATGACTGCAATGTAATTAGTTAATTTCTGTAAACCTTTTAACATTTTGTGGAACTCGGATCAACTTTGAAGATCATTAGTATTGATAAAGCCAAAAGACAACCAACTCGGATGAGAAATTCAAACATTTGAATAATTTGACGAACTCATTTTTGGCATTTTTTAGCATAGGGAACGGTATTATAAGAAATGAATAAATGTTTATGGAGGTAGAGATGGATACTAACATTATTGCTACATACGTTATTTTACAGGAGAATTCGCTACCCAAACATGCTTCCAAGGTCGTTTTGGAGAAGAACTGGGGTCTGATCAGTTTGGCGCCCAAGTCATGATTCATCAGGCTGTAAAAGATACACAGGTACATTCTACTTACATCCAAATGTAACTGGTTCTTCCATTTTTGACTTTTTTGTTCTCTTGATCTATTTTTTTAGATAAATTGTACAAGTATTTGGCTTGTAATTAGGAAGGCATCATACTAGCAACCTGACTCAAGCAGTTTCTTTTCAATTGATGTTTTAATCAATATCTTTTTGCTGTCAATATGGCAAATGTCCTTTTGAAATTGAAAGCTGGTAGCATTTTTTCATTATATTTTTATTTTGCATATAAGATTGACCTTGATATTGATTTTTAAAAGATATTTGATGAAATGTCTCTCTTTTTTCCAGGTGGCTCAAGCCCATCTGCAATACGTGGAATTCACTCATGCAGGACAGGCCTTCAGAATGGGAAGATATCCAATCCATTTCCATCTCAATGGAAACATGGATAAATCTTTCGTCAGGGGCTGCTCTATCCACACCAGTTTCAATAGAGCTGTGAATATTCATGGATCACACAATACCATGGTAAATAAAATGCTCTTTTGTTTAGATATTTTTCTGAAGATAGAAAGACATCTTAAAACATTGAATAGGTATGATAAACTAATAGAAGACAATAGAAGACAATAAATAGTTTCATCTGTAATGCACCTCACCCCAGTTCACATACAGGTGATGGACTGTGTAGGATGTAGTTACTGTAGAAATAAAAGCATATTCATATATATATATATTATGAAATGGCACCTTTTTATGTTTCTCAGTTGTCATAAGTAATTTCACCTTTATTAATGATAATATATTAGTTGATGGGCACAGTCATTTTTTTATTTTTTTGACAATGTATCAGTTTGCATAAATATTATTGACTTTAGCTCAGCCTAGAGGGGGGTCGGGGTGAGAATGTTTTAGGAAGGGGGTGTTTAAAGAAGGCCCTGGCATTACTTAAAGGCTGATTGCACTTGCTCAAAATAACTCACAAAATGGATAATGATCACTTTTGTCCCACTCTAGGTTGAACACAATGTTATTTACAATGTAATGGGAGGCGCCTTCTTCTTGGAGGACGGAGATGAAACTGGCAACACCTTCCAGTATAACTTGGCCGTGTTTGTACGCTCATCTACTTCTCTTCGCAATGACGACATCACTCCTGCTGCATTTTGGGCCACAAACCCAAATAACACCATAAGGTAAGTTAGCTTAAAATCATGAGGGATGATTGATTACTTGAATAAGATTTCACTATAATTTGAAATGAAATTATCTGTTTGTAGATCTGGTAATCTGTTGGCACAATTATTTTTTTGGAATTTATACAGACTGATGTACTACTTGAATTACCAATATATCCATCTAGTGTTAGTCACATTTATTACAAAATAATGAGCAATTTAGGACTATAATTTTGATTGGCAATGCTAATATTTTCTACTCTGTTAATGATCATGAATGATACTAAAAGAAATTAAAAACCCATATCTTAATACTGTTACCAAATCGTTTTGCTGAGAACAAATGTTTCATCTATTTCACATGAAGCCATAACACAGCAGCTGGAGGAACTCATTTTGGTACATGGTACCGCATGCACACACATCCTGAGGGTCCTGGGTTTGACCCTGACATCTGTCCCCAAGCTGTACCCCTTGGTGAATACAGAAACAACACTGCTCACTCCCTCGGCTGGTTTGGACTCTGGATTTTTGAAAGTTATGTACCCAGGGTTGGTGCAAGCTGCAGCAGTTCTGCAGACCATGAGGTTGGTGCTCGTCATTTCTATGCTCTTGTAGAATTGATAAACGTGACAACGTTTGTGTAAGGTTTTTTATGTGGGTTTTTTTTTTTATATGACTGTTTTGATTGTTAAAATATTTATACTTTCATTTTGAAAGTACCATGAGCACACATTTAAAGTAAGGCAATTGATTTAAAGCATCTTACTCAAGGATAACAAAGCAATGACAAAAAGTCCAAATCACTGGCAATCTCTATTGTAGTATGATATTAGATAGAATAAGATAAGACATTCTTTATTGGTCCCAGAAGGAAACTATAGGTTGTTTCATAGTGTTTGCTTTAAGAAAATAATTATGAAATTGAAATTATATCACCCCAGGCTGCTAAGTTTTACACCCTAACTGCTTGGAATTGTGAGAAAGGAGCAGAGGCTGTGAATGGAGGTGCTCTTCAATTCCGTGAGTTTGTTCTTGTCAACAATCAGAAGGCTGGATACGAAGGGAAACTTATTGTTGGTGAACCGCCATTGTTTGACTCTGCAAATGGACCCGGTGTTTTTGACAGTGTAATCGTGTCTCATTATGATGGAAATCTGAGAGAAAGTGCCACCAAGGCAGGCGTAGTTCAGCCATACATAGATGGATTTCTCGTTGAGAATGTGGAATTCCACAACTTTGACCAGGTTTGTAATGAGTATTTTGAATATAAGGGATGAAAATTGACAATAAAACATCACAGATTCAACATCAATTTTTTTTCCTTCTCTGATGTTCACATATGCTTTAACCTTTTTAGAATTGCATTTTTTTTTAAATATTGCTCATGTTCATGACTTTAATTTGAAAAGGAAAATCAATAACTGAATGTCATGTTTTTAAAATGTATGTTTTCATACTTCTCATTATTTTGACATAAATAGATATGTGGCTTTCAAAACTTCTGCTTCTAGTTATTAAGATGTATTTTTATGATTTAACTCATAATTCTGTTATAAAAAGGATATCATCCCTGGCATTAATTTCAGAGTGGCAAGACAGCATTCAGTTGGGCAAGAATTGATGGAACTTGCAGCTTTTTGTGTGGTGGCTTTAGAACGGAATCCAGTGGAGTGAAATTTGTCAATTCCCCAAATAAGGCAAGCTATGTGAAATCAATATGAACACATAAATACATTGTACATAAAGCTTAGACTTATACATGCATCCAGAGCCCTTTTCTATGTGTCCTATTCTTCAAAGTATTTGCTTTGGTGTACTTATTATATATCATACTTTTCTTTTATAAAATATTGATGGTATACCTAAAAACTGTTCCATTCAATTATGGTGCTTAAATATACTAAGTTTTCTAGAACGAATGAAAGTTAGAGTAGTTCATTTACTGAATGTTTATGATAATCAGATTCAAACAAAAACATTTTGAAGCTGTTTCATTCAAATCATTTCTAGATGTCTATATATATATTGTCTTTTATAGTTTTGATTTTTATTCATCCATCAGGTCGCCTTTGAATGGGAGTCCGAAGGAGTTATATATGATCGGGATGGAACACTAACAGGAAATGCTGGATACAGTGTTGCTGCCTGCACAGACTCTTTTGATCAATCACAATGTACTCAAGATAGTGCAATGACCAATCATTTGGATGGCTGTATTTGCTCTGACCAAATCAAGCTGATTAGGTAGTCCTATCTTGACACATATTTATATAAGATTTATTTTTCTTTAGGTATAATGATATATAATGACAGCTAGCATGCCTTGACAACGTTTGATAGTGCTCTGTAGGTTCAATGATGCCATGTAAAGGTCACAGTTGTCACAGGCCAATCCAGGAACTAGGAAGCCACTCGTCAGAAACAGGAAAGGATCAACAATCACATTTTATACAAGAATGCCATTATTTGGTATCATTATGAAATAACCGTGCTAAGTGCATGGGTATTCTATTTCCCTCCACTGCCTGCAAAAAATTATTGGAAAAATGGAAAGATCAATTCCATCCCAATGTAAAAGCATTTTTTAATATGCAGAGGCTGATATTTGATTTTTTTGGGTTTGAATCTTTTTTCCTTCAGATTTTCGTTCAATCATCCTGTACCTGAGTCCTTGGAGTACAAATCTGCTTTGTTTACGACTGATCACGGAACCAGTGTTTCTAAATGGGCAGAAAAAAGAATCACTCATAAATTAGGTTGGAGCATGGTGCTCATGGCTAACACCTATTACAACTTTTCCTTTGAAAATGCAGGCCAGATCACCAATATAAGCTATGACAGTGCTTTCTCTAGTTTTGATGTGAGTTGAATGTCAATTGTTATCGACATTTTGTCTTCAATATCTTGCTCCAACTGGTTATTTATGATAAACAAACATATCTTGTAACTCATATCTTAGGCAATAATGTTTAAAAACATAAAAACAGATACTGTTATCTGATGACTTGTTCAATGAATTTTTTTCCAATTTCTAAAAGAAATCAAACTCAATCTTTTATATGCTAACATTTGGCTAGGTGGCAATATTCCCTCAGTTCCTTTCATAGCTAAGGGGGATAAACACTGAGGCTACAGAAAATGTGTTCGTTGGTGATCTAAAAAACATGACAATAATAATAATAATAATAATAATAATAATAATAATAATAATAATAATAATAATAATAATAATGATAATAAT
>JARDUL010296579.1:0-13771 GCA_030265205.1 Dirona pellucida | reverse complement strand
CTTCAGAGCTTGACACATGGCTGGTCCCTACACTGCTTATTGCGGTATAAAGGGGATTCGATAAACAAACAAACAAGATATGGGCCAGGAACAAAAATGCACTCAAGCATGACGGATAAAAACAATGTGTCGTAGGAAGGAGTTTTAGTAAATTATACAATGGTGTCATTATTACCGTTGTGTTTGGATTCATTTACGTAGTATATTTAAATAATTTAGCATGGAGGTCCGCCTAAATCCTAATTTTGAATCCAAGATTCAAGTATTTGACAGCCAGACAACGTTGGTACTCATTCTTCTTACTCTTACTACATTTCAAGCAAAAATTACTTTAAAAAAAATAAATGTTTGTTAGCCATTTTCTGAAGCTGGATATTCTACTATTCAGTACCTACTTTACAAAGATTCCCTACTTGGCATTGTATTTTTTGCATTGATAAATAATGATCTAATGATACACCGCAGTGCTTTGGAATTTGGGAGGGCATCTGCATGGAAAATTGATTCTTCGTATGGCGCCTCACCATATCCATCTTTCTAAAGCGTGCATGGAAACATGCAAATTATCTTATATTTTGAAAAAAAAAGAACATACTATTTTACACAGCGCATAATCACGATTATGACTAGGTTATATGCATGTTGCCAAGTGGTGTGGCTACTTGAAGCCTTGTACTCGTACAGATGAAATAAGAAATGCAGGGATAATTTTGGAAGCATTACAATAATTATCCCTGTATTTTTTATGCAACGCAGTGGGCTCATCACCTGACTGCTAGCCTTTCATTCCTGATGCAGTCTTTCTAGTCATGTGTTAGGTGATGAGTGGTAACATTTGGATTTTCTTCCATTTGTCATTTGCACCATTCAGAGCTTGAAATATGGCTGGCCCCAACACTGCTTTTTGCGGTATAAACAAACATTTTTTTTTATGCACGTTACAATTACAGTATTCCATCAATCTCACAGCAGATCGTGAACAGATTTTTCATTTTTCGCCGTCCTAGCTTAGTAGGGTGAATACAGCATGGCCTGCTTCACATCACTAAGCAACATCCTTATAAAATAAAAAAAATCGGTACCTATAGCCAGGGATTCATCACACACAAGTCGAGCGAATAAATGTAGTACATGTATCATTCGGCCACCAACGTAGCAAGTTTGGTCTTATCGAGACATTGATTTGATTTTCCCCCGATACAGTGAAAGCCTATGTAAACCACCAAATTTGGTGTTATAAAGAGTTAGTCTAACCTTATTATATTGAGACGAGCCCAGGTGGCAGCTCTCAGTTGCCCTATAACTGAGTAGTAACCACTAGGGTAACAGGCTCATCACCTGCTCGTCTTTAATTCCTGATGTAGTCATGTGTTGTTAGGTGGCAAGTGGTGAAGTCCTCATTTGGATTTACTTCTATTTGTCATGTGCACCCTTCAGAGCTTGACATATGGCCGGCCCCTACACTGCTTCTTGTGGTATGAAGGGTACTCGATAAACATATTGAGAGACATCAATGAAGTTATTTAGTTGAATGATGCCTGATCCACATTCAGTGAAGTCCAGGCCTTAAAACTGGAATGCCGATTTGCCGGAACGTGATGTAACGACGTTTGACTGTAAATGCCATTCTGGTCGATAACTAAATGCGCTTAAAGTCAATAAAGCATAAAAATACCTACATTTTCTATGCACTTGAGTTGTGTTGTCAAATTGGAAGTAAAAATAATTATCATTCACAACTTTCCCTGTCACTGCCATCACAATTTCTGTGAAATACTGATCATTGTGTTCCTAGTCCTAGTGATGCCAAAAGGATGCATACTACACTTAAATTATCTTCTATGTTTTAATACAAATTTCGGACTGATACGGCACCGCCTCAATGTCCAACAGTGTTTGGTGAGAAAGGAGCTCCAGTCAGCTTAGTAGTAGATATCCTAGGCCATTTATTAGTCTGTAATCAGTTTCCTTTACAAAAAGCCTTGCGTTTATTTGGATGAACACCAGTTCAGCGGTAATAAACATCAACAAAGCAACAGCAACATTGTGGGCTAGAACTTGTACGTAATGTCAGTCAAGAATGTTTGGACAGTGGAAGGCGATCACCCAGTTGTCTTAATTCCATCATCATAATAGAATCCGTCTTCTTAGTAAGCTTTGGAATTTGGAAGGGCATCAGAATCTGCATGGGAAATTGATTCCTTGCTTGGTATCCCATCAATATTTATATAGTAGTATAGTATAGTAGTAGTAGTAGTAGTAGTAGTAGTAGTAGTAGTAGTAGTAGTAGTAGTTATAATTACTGTTAATAGTAATAGTTCAATAGTAACACCCTTGCTTCATTTTGATTGCCTCAATAGGGATCCATCCAGATGTAGAAACATGGTTATCAGTATTATCAGTATCAGTATCAGAAAACAGCTGTGGTAAAGTAATCTGCAGTAGACCCAACCTCTATATAACACTACACAGAGTGAGGGTGACAAACATCACTTTTATGCTCCATCAAACTACTGAAACCAGTGTAGGCAGATTCGCCACAAGACAATAATACAGGCGCCTGCCAATCCTAGAATAATATCGAAATCATAAAAGAAAAAATCATATTCAAGGAAATAAATTTCTAATGTTATGACAACAAAAGTAAAAAAAATCATATCCAACAAAAGACAGTATTTACTGAGAAAATAATATTTAATCCAGAAATCGACAGCAAAGTCAAATATAATTTTTTTTTGGTATAAATTTTAATTTTGTAATTTTTTTTCCATCAATGTCAGGAATATTTCATATTTCATTTTTTTTGTTTGTTTGTTTTTTTTTTCAAGAATAATTCAAAGTGGTTAGGAAAAAAAGAAAAAGATAAGAAAAGAAAAGAAAAATAATAATAATGCAAATCAAAAGCAACATGTTTTGATTTATGTAATAAAACAAAATGAAAAGTGACAGAACAGAAAGACTCAATTCACACATACACAGCTTTACTTGGTTAAAAAAATATCCATGTGACAATAACACACAGTAACTGGGAAATAAAACAATCCCCTCTCTCCATGATGTTTAAAATCATGTGTTTAATTAATTACTTACATTTGATAAAAACTTTTCAAAAAAGGGCTTCAGTAAAAAAAAGTCCTAAAACATAACAAAATTATGTAAGGTTAATAGAAGAAAAAACAAATACAAAACAACCTACTTCCCTTCCCAGAAAAATGAAATCAGCACTCATTCTCATTCTTCACAAAACAAACAAACGAAACAAAATAAAGGCCCACAATAACAATTTAAAAAAAGTTCTGCTGTATGATAAAAAACAAACAAACAAACAAAACTTATGACAGCGCACACACCCACTAAAACATGAGACATCAATTTTAAACCAGGAATGTTACAGCAGATTTTCAGTTTCAAACAAACAAATATGAGCCAAAGGAGATTAGGCACGCTTCTGACAATATATGTATATATCATATACATATACAAATATACATATAATATATGCACATCAAATTTTAATTGAAACCAAGTATTATAGCATCACTACTGTCTGTTTAACGTTACAAAACATAACATGCCTTTATCATGCGTCTTCACTCACACCAAAACATATATCTATTCCAACATAAAACATACAATTTTCACATCAAATAATACAATACGGAGAATGCATAGAGACAAATACAATGTAATAATAATAATAATAATGTAATTATAGAAATACATAAGAGAACAAAGGACAAACAAAAATGGAATGAATCTCAATCAGACAGGCGACACTAGCGCAAACAAATCAACAAAAACATTCTCTGAGGGTCAATTACAATATTATATATAATAATGAATAATAAGGACAAATCTTGTGTAAATGATGTGGATACTTCTGACACACTAAGCTACACACACATTTCAAAGACACCAGACCAAACTCTAACAAACAAGCCCAAAAGTAAAAGTGCAAAAAAAGTACAACTAGTAGGAACTCACATGAAAGACACTTAAGTGCATACTTTCCCACACACTACAACTACAGGATTTGAATGTAAACACACACACATCAACAAATAAGAATCATTTCACCCATGAATGGGTAAAAAATGACATCCTTGATTTGCTTTGACAATGACACAGTATAAAAATTAACTTTTTAAAACCCTGCAAGAATGTATAACATTCCTGACTTTGGGATCTTTTTGTCATAACTCATTCCACCCTGATGCAATCTACCCAGTTCTAAAGTAATGCGGCATTGAAAACAATTATTTTTTTACAATGCCGCGACCACAACATTTGGGTCGCAGTTTCAGAGTATTGCCGTTACTCATAGCACTGTTCTCTTTATCTATTACTTGTCTATAAATGTTTAAATGCAGCTCAGTGAGCCACTCTAAAAAACAAAATACGAAAAGTCCCCATCTAGTCTACTTTCGATTTGTAAGTGTAGAAGCTGACTTTAAAGTTCATCCTCGAAAAAAAGACATTTGAGTAGGTACGTCTCAGACTCTACTCATTGATTGAGTGATGGAACATGGTCGAGAGAAGTATTTAGAATGAGAGAACAGAATTATTGAGTGATAACATAGTGGTGTGATTGTTCGGTACTTGTCTACAATGACAGGAGGGTGACAGAATATTCGTGACCGATTTCTTTTTATATATAATATTAATATCATTTTTTAAAAAGCACTTATTATAAACCTTAATACCTAGAAAAGTCAATTCTTCAAACTTTAGATTAATGGGTCGTTTTGTATTGCTGAATTCAAGCATACCTGATACACAATTTTATAAAATAGTCGGTCAGCGTCATATTCAAGTCGCGTTATATCCCTTTGCTTAGGATAAAGCAGAAATTTGCCACACTTTTAGTTTTAGGGCGGAATGATCACCCCTTCATAACAATTGTCATTGTGGTCCACGTCAAGGCCGTTTTTATTATGCATAAATGGAGGTTTAGAACATTAGTTGATCAGCTGAAATAATCTTAACACCAATCATAAGGTGAAGGAAATGAAATGAGGAATGTAATAAACCTTTAAGTTTAAGACAAAACCTTCTCCAATTAGATATTGCCTCAACATTTATCCCCCCACCCCCCTCTCTCTCCCTAACAATCACCAAACGAAATGTCAAAGGTTATTTTCTTTTTCACTCGTAAAATGAGGACAATTCAATAGTAAATTAAAAGGCAAGCTGACGTCTCATCTTTTCAACGCTTCTGCTGCGGTGACAGAGATTTGTTTTCCATTAAATCTGAATATTTGAAATGCAACTGACACAAATAGTCATGAAAAATTCCCTCTTGTTATAGTTATAGCTATATCATATAAAAAATTATTACAAATACAAAATAAGACAACAGAATGAATAAAATCAACGCCAACGTTAGGGATAACAATCACCTCTGTGATGTTGGTGAAAAACACGTAATGTTTACCATCCAGGCACATAATAAATAAATCCAACGACAATTTTTAAAAATAAATAAATAAAAATAAGTAAAAATAGCAAAGGGTTGGTCATTTTGACCACATGCATCGTTGTATTTTTGCTTAAAACTAACATTGCTGACTGGAAGTATTTTGTAAGAGGTAAGTAAAAAGCAAATGCCAAATATGACAAACCTAAAACTTTGAAAAAGAAAATATATTAATCAATTTGATTGGAATAGTAAAATCCTCTTTAAAAAGTAATAAATAAGTAATAATAATAATTTTAAAAAAGAATAACGACATGAAAAGGCAATAAAATAAATTAAATTAAGATAAAACCTCAAAACACAGGTTGCACAATGTTCTCAATACTCAATGCAATGGAGAGAATCCTTATGGTTTTAGTTTAACGACCCTATTTGACTTTGACATACCTAAGAAATAACAACGATAATAGGATATGTTTCAAACATTTAAGTGCTTACATATATATCTAAGAGCAGGAAACACCTTTTTTCCCATCTTTATTCACTTTGGGGCAGTTACGAGTACTTGCAAAAGTTGAGTTGCTAGCCATTTTAACTAAGTTTTAAAAATGGAGTGCAGTCAAATGAAGACATTTCCAGGAGACTAGATGTTTTCAGATGTCTCAAAGCAATAGTCGTCTTTATAAATAAGTCTACTCAGCAACTATTGTTGACCAAATCACTAATAATAATAAAAATAAAATCTAGATGGACTGAGGCATACATGCCAAAAAGAATCAAGAATAATAAGAGGTTTGTCAGCAACGACTGCAGATTTGCCATCGGCAGTGAACATTTGACAACAATGTGAAAAAATGAAAAACCACAATGGTCCATTCAGCCATACTAGTATTTGTCATTAACAACATAGTCAACCTGATGGACAAAAAAAAACTGAGATGAAACTTGGGCTGTTTCATTTTCTTCCTCTTCAGAATGAAAGTGAACAATTCATTTCTTTCATTGTCAGCACACAATTCAATGAAAAAAAAATAAAATAAAATAAAAAATCATACTTTTGATATTATATGTTTTACACCAATGAGTGCATGCAAACAACAGGCCTGACAGAAAGGTATTAAACCCCCCACTACAGGCTGCAACATGAATGATTACAAATGCAGAGATAGGTGTAACAATACAAATACAAGGACAATACAATTCATGGTGGTATTCATTCATGAATGACAAAATTTGAAAAATGTTTGGATTGCTGACCTTTGAAGGAGTATGCATCAGTAAGTTAGCAAAGTTGTGTAGTGAATTAAAGCTGAAACATGTCTCACATTGGTTAAGTTTTCTCAAAAAAGGAGAGACAGTTATTTATTGCATTTTCTTAGTCAGCAAGAACAACAGCGCTTTCACTACTGGAATGGCCCAAAGTAATCCCTTGCCACCAAAGTGATCTCCCAAAATAGCACTGACTGAAATACAAACAAACTTTATCAACTCCAGTCACCATCTGGACGGTCAACATAAAAACCCAACTGCTAAATGTTATGACAGCAAATCTTTATAGATGACATAGATCATACAACTAAATCACCATCTTAAAATTGTGATGGAACATCATTTCCCACTTCATAATAATGACATCCGGGGATCATGATAAAGAAGAGTAAGGAGTAATCAAATCATGAAAGTGATAACTTCAATGGCTGATGATAGTTAGAGATAGTTGTAAGCCAATTTCTGTGTTCTCTTAGACCATCATTAATATAGATACAATATATAACATGCTTTAGTATAGGTATAAGCTGTCAAGTATCGAAGGCAAGGACACAACCATTTTGGTATTGATTTATATCACCTTCGTTTTTGCTTCTTTTCTCTCTTCTTATATTTCATACTTTCGTCTCATAGGTGGCTGATGCATTGATCGATTGATGGTGAAAACATTAAGATGAAGTTCAGATTAAAAGTTATCATCAGAAGTATGGTGACAATAGTAATTGAAGCAGGAGTGATGGGATGAAATGCTGCAGCTTTCTAATAATTGCATTATAAAATATAAAAGTTATAATATAAATGATATATAAAAATCAGAGATCATTTTCTCTACATACACATACAACAGTTCAATCAATATCATACCCTTTGTTTAACATATGTTCGGGCATTTCACTATATCAAACAAGCTCAATGGTCAGTAAGCTGTTAAGTATTACGAAACTTCACAAAATAAAAAATATATATATTGCACGCTATTCTCTCACACACACACACATATCATGTGACCCAGTTTGACAAAGTCAAATTTTGACATTTGTTAGTCGATTGTCATAAGCACAAAATTATAGCTTAATTGCAGTATGCCTATTCATGGCAAAGTTGATTGAGATGGACATGTTGTTAGGTAGACCAACTTGAGAAAAGAAAAAAAAAAGGTATTGAAAATGATTCAATAAACATGATTAGATACTTTAATTCATGCTAAATACCATATTATCCACACTAAGCACACTGTGCACAGTAGTGCATGTCTGAAAGGTAGTTTGGACAAATTTCAAAAAGGAGATGAAGCGTTAATAATCAGTAAAAACTTAAAAACTGATATGATACAAAATTGCTGTTTGATTCATCAAACTATACTGTATCTCATTGACTTAATGTCTAGTTTGAAAAATTGGGTCACACATTCACTCTCCCTAAACTCAATCAATCTGATATATTCAATGGAAGTAGAAAGACAAATTCTTTCTGAACGCATGAGCAATGATTGTTTTATTTAGTAGCTTTCCCTCAAACCACAGGAGTAAAATAAGTTTCATTTTTAAGACTGATAAGTACTAATGAATGCAAACCTCAAAATCTATTTCTCAAGGTACGGGTAGGTCAGTAAAACCTATAATGTTCTTACTTATTGTTCAGTTCACTTATGAGTTGACAGGAATTGGAAACTTCAATCAACATAGGCAAGTGAACACAAAAAAATTGTGAATAGCTGGGGGTGCAGGCAAGAAAAATCCTGCTACTGCTTTATCTATTGAGAAAGATAAAGAGTCAAATCCATACATTTAAAAAAAGTTAATTTGCTTTATCATCAGTCTCTTTTAAATGTTGCAGTAATTGTCGTTCTTCTGTTCAATGTATTTGTGAACGGAAATGACTCAGGAAGTCTGAGTAACAAGATTTCTATTAAATAAATCATATTCAAACAAATGATCCAAAGTAATGCAAGTAACTAAGGCATTGAATAAAACCACAACACATTATAACGTAACACAGCAAAAGCATGTGCTGTGTTGAACAAAAATACACACAAGTAATAACATTTTTCAAAGACAAAATGACACTATAATCAATCATACAGTTTATAAAAGTAATTGATTATATTTTTATATAAATGACGAAATTTGCAATGAAATACTGTCCAACCCTTGAAATATAATAAACCACCCACATGCTTCCAAGGGTATGGTGGATGTGCTACCACCATCCTTTCTGGTTCGATTGATGCATATGGTACACACACTTTTCAAGGCCCCACATGTCATCCAAAAAGCTGAGGGCCAAGCAGTCCTACTTATATTCTCATTATGCATTTTAATGGATTCATCAATCAAGATCTGGTTCAAATTTGTCTTCTTGAAAATTTGAGGGGGTCGGTCAAACATGATTGGGCAGGTCGGACTTTGCTGCTGTGAGCCATTACTTGAATAGGCTTCAAGGATTATTACCTTATTTGACTACACATTGCACATATATGTCTTAAGTCTAATCCGTGGAAGAGCTCATATTGAGTCATATAATTGTAGTACAAGGGAAATGGGAAGACAATAAGATGAATCAATAAAAAAAATACAGGGCGGACCAGTAGGGCATAAACCAAACACACACACACAAAAGGAGAAAAGTACAGCACATCAATATTACTTCAGTTTTTTTTTCTTATTTTTAAAAAGATCATTATAGATACTTTGCACATTTAAAATCATCAAATTATTCCTTAAATCATATGTGTAATTATACCTTGCATTACAGTAGACAAAATTAACAAGCCAGGATAGCAATGACATTGACATTTCACATATACATTTATAATATATATATAGGCCTATATATATATATATATATATATATAAAGATCAAAATGAAGACCCAAAGGCAAAATTGTATTTTCTAACTCAGACATAGTTTTATCCGCAAATTGTACATCATGGTCACACGGATAACATTAACGTCACACACATACAAAACAAATTTAACAATATCAGATAGTTGATGTACCATTATATTCCTTAAATTAAAAAAAGGGGGGAAAAAATGTAACCATTTATAATAACTCATAGAGAAAAATGAAGGAGAAGAAGAAAAAAATTCTGTAAACCAGTCTTGTTCACTCCAAACCCAAATTGAAGAGTGTTTCCCATAACTCAGAATCTGGCATTTCCATTCCAGAGCAAGAAGGAGAAAAACAAATCACTTCTATAAATTAATAAATTCCTTTACATTCCTACTATGCGTTGCTAGTATATATACAAATATACAAAGCACGATCACAAAGGAATTTTGAGTGACTTAAAAATTATTATACTTTCCCTTTCCTAGCAAAAATGGAACTGTCAGATACAAAGTTTTGAAAAACATTCTACGATTACCAAACATATACATTGAGAGATGGAGGAAAGAAAGAGATCAAGAAACCTCAACATTTACCATCAAATTCTCATCAAGTAAGAAAACTCGCTGAAATGGAGCTGTCGAAAATGACACAAAGTTACACAGTATAAGGACATGCTGTCCTCCCCGTACCTATGTTTTGCTATATTTTATATCACACTCCACCGACCTTCCTTCACAAATGTGAAGTGTGTTACCAAATGATAATTTTGAAAATGAGTAAAATCTCCCACATTAATCTCCCAATTCCTGATGAAGCAATGAAAGACAGTGGGACATAAAATCGGTGAATAAAAATGAGACACAAATACAGTCTCCTGACTAGACACTCTCACAATCACCAAGCTCTGTCACTCAAATTTAATAAATACTGTTCATATGTACCGTATATACAGTTTGTATCAACATCAATGCAGTAGATGAGATTTTGTTGTTAGATTTACAGATTCAACTTAAATATACATTACATTATTTCATCATACTAAAAAAGGGTTGCAAATCTCATCCCTTTCAATATAAACCCATTGGAAATCCCATTCTTTTCAGAGCCATGCCCTGACTTTGCACCTCACTGAGGGGATATGATTATTAAACTATTAACAATACATCATACCAATACCAAACTATATAATATCTCAACATCACATGGTGAAAGATTTGTTTATAACAAGAGTCTTACACTAGTCTTAAGGGGGCACATGGTCTTAACTTGTCAGTTTAATTAAAATCTAAGTAAAAACTGAAATAATTTTATAGTTAAATTTATATTTCTTCATTGGGTCCTGACAAGAAAGAATATGAACACAAACTTTGTTAAAGACATGGTCAAGACAAAAATCGCAGTCAATCATGTAATCATGCGTATGTCGAAATCAAGGTCCCTATTGCAGATAGTATCAGATTAATCACTGATGCAGAACAATAAATTGCAAGTTGCAGGTTTGCTGCATCTCAACAGGAAAATTATTTTGACCCAAACTGTGTCTCAATGAAAATGAATGTATTTCAAAATCATATTCCAAAGTCTCTTTTTTTTTCAAAGCCTACAGTGCCATACAACAATCATAGTATAAAATATAGACAAAGTTCGCACATTTCATTAACATGTCTACTTTGAAAGTACGTAAAAACAAATAATAAATGGAATGCTCCAACTCATTTCTATCAATGCAGGTTGAACATATATATGCAACAATATTAAAATTATCATTTTTGCAAAAAAAGATGTTGATCACTTTCATCTATTCATTAATTACCACTGCTGTACAAATTGCTCAACCTGTGCTTCATTTCAATCATTTTTCTACTCATGTGTGTTGTTTTTCTTATTTGTCCGATTATCAATTTAAAACAATTTTGTTCATCATCCCTTCAACAAATATTCATCGGTTATGAAGAAGAAAATGTACTTCCTGCACAATGGGTTATCGTAGTGGAAACAGTAGACTGCTACTCGCTGTGAATATACAATCTTTCCTCTCCATTTCTTCTTGAGACCTTTCATTGTCAGTAAATGACAGGTAAAGATCGCATTATAAAAATTATTCTAAAATAAAAATCCTAAAATAACAACCTGAAATTCAGATTTTCATCATTATGATCATTGCTAATTAAATGACCTGTTTCATGAGCACTGAAAATTCTTTCAACTTAGCACAGGAGAAAAAGACCTTTCATTAATATTATTTTTAAAATAATCAAAAATCAAACTGACAGCTGCTATTCCATTTTTGTCAATATTCTTCAAAGTAATATACAATGTTATGTTCATAGCATACATTATGTATAATATCTTAAAATCTATCATTACAAAACTGGTAGAATACAAGCATATATATATATACCTTCCACAAAATTTCTATGGATATCCTATTTGATATAAAGCAATGTCAGTAAACCATGTACAAATGTGGTGTACAAACCATAGACTTAAAAGAAAAAAAACCGAGAAAACACTTAAATATAAAATAGGAAATAAAGTAAGGACCATATAGAATCATGGAAAAAAAAGAAGAAAAAGAGTATCAAATCCAGAGGTCCAACTGTTAATTTAAATCCGTCTGTATCTCACGGGTAGAATAATCAACACAATAATCAGATCTGTCGCCTTGGGAGATGTGTATGCATCTAATCAGTTGAGACGTCAAACACTGTCAATTAAAGAAGGAAAAATAAATGCACATTGTCACTGATCCAACTAGCACTATCATCTGAAATAAAAAATAAATAGGAAATAAAATACTTCTTTAGATTGACACTTTACACGGCCGTGTTTACACTAGATGACGATACTAGCACTAGCAATAACACCTGCAAAGTGTGACCACCCAGTCAGCATTTTTAAATCAAAAATATTTATACTTGCTGTGGTAGAACACAAAGCACAACGGAATGCAGTAAGAAATAGTAAAAAATGGGTCACATGCAACTGTAATGTAGCTATTTTAATGATGACGAATTATACATCACCTCCCCATACACTTCTTCCCTTGTCTTTCCCCGAAGGAGATTTACTGAGCTGTATGCAATACATAAAAATAAACACACAAGAGACTAATCAGTGATTCTTGATAGTTTGAGAGTCTCCTGTTAATTCAATTTCCCCCCGTCTATTTGTCACACATAAGTTGCCAAAAATATGCATTTTTAGTAGATACTACATGCATTCTTTTGTGTGCTTCTAAGTCAAACCAAATATTTTCTTATTTGTGTAATGCAAAAAACAGTCAAGTTTATAAGGACTTGTTCTGTAAAAATATATACAAAAAAGGGCATGATTCTTACCTAGGATGTGAGAATGGACAAGCTATACCCAGGTAACAATTGTTCTCAAGCCAATTAGAGCATGTTCTTCCTCTCACAACATCCTCAGGGCACATTACAGTTGGAGTTGTTTCTGAAATCGAATATGCAAAAAATTAAGCAATGGGACCACAAACATGTACAGCTTTACTTTGCCTGATTTATCATGTCATTTCAGTAAATGACAGGTTCTTTAACATACTCCCTCCACACCCCGCTGCTGGGTGAGTCACTTTTTTACCGGTCGCTGTAATTTGCTAAAAATATATTCACAGAAGCTCTTCTTTAACTTTGTATCATCTCTTTTCCTAGGCAACTTACTTCCTTTCTAAATGCTTAGTCTTTGTTTTGTGGTGGAGTCAAGTAAGTAACAAGGTCAAAAGGTATTTTATTTCTTAAATTTAGCAGCTAAACGTTTATTGAGAATTTCGACTGTGAACGTGATTCAAAAACACGACTTGTTGTTATCCCGAGAGTTTCAGACAATTTTTTGCGTTACATATTAGGTTTGACTGTTGACCCAAATAGGTATGTGGCCTTTGAGGGCATTCTGGTCTTTCATTATGTAGAGGTGAAGTGTTAAATTAAAATCAAAGAATGAAAAATTTGCTTTTTCAATTAATTGATCCTTTGAAAGGAATATATAATTTTTTTTAAATTCTCTAGTTAAAGGATTTGCACACAAAACCTCTGTTTTCTAAGTTGAGAGCAACTCCCCCACAAAAAAACAAAAGACAGCAATGAAGGAAAAATGCTAAAGTGTTGCAAAGCCACTCCTCATCCGTACCAATCATTTGTCTTCCTCCTCCTTTGCCCAGGTGGCAGCTCTCAGTTCTCCTATAGCTGAGTAGTAGCCACTGGGGTAACAGCAAAGTGTTTATCGGTAAAATG
>JARDUL010296469.1:0-12500 GCA_030265205.1 Dirona pellucida | reverse complement strand
ATAGAAAATATATACATAATGAAATGTATTGGCTCACTGGCGCTTGTGTCCTTAGGTAAGACATTTTGCCCTGCTTACCTCGTCCTATCGGAGACGAACGTTAAATTCGGAGGTCCCCTCGGTTGTAAACAGTGTTTGTCCGTGGCCAAAAATTGTATTCGCGCCTAATAGGCAACATGTGGCGTATTAAGTGTTGAGTGTTCCGTTGCTTACCTGGCGTAAATGTGCTACTGTAAAGGGCTTAGAGCATGGTGATGATCGTGGATACGCGCTATACAAATGCCATTTATTATTATTTTTATTATTATTATTATTATTCTTATCATCATCATCATCATCATCATCATCATCATCATCATCATCATCATCATCATCATCATCATCATCATCATCAGCACCATATTTATAAGCACCATGATTGATTTTGGAATCTCCATGTTAATTATGGAACCAGAACTGTGAATCTATGTCATTGTCCCATGGATTAAAACATACCAAAATGACATTTACAGATAATATATATGGTATTGAATTGATGTAAAACTTGGGAGACCAGGAATTAAATTTTGGGTGTTTAAAAAAAATACATATTATGTTTTTTCCTTTAACAAAAAGTCTTTTAGTGAATGATTTGAACTTATTGGGCTTCAGTAAGAGTATTAGGGGATGCAGATGACATTGCATCTTAGTTTCAGGGAACAATTAATATTCGTTGCCAATTTGGCCCGACCCGTAGGGTTTTATGGAAGAGAGCAACAGCATTGTTTTGTTTTTGATCGTACAAAAAATTTTTCTCGGGAAGTATGCACAGGCTCATATTTAACATTGGGTTTGCGAAAGCAAGCTAAAGGTAATGGGTCCATTTGGTCCATTTGTTCTTTTCATTCGCCATGCATTGATTTGACTAAAGAAGGTCCCACAATAATAAGGAATTCAAGCAGTGTAATCAATAGTTTGTTAATGCCTTGACTAGTAGTTTTTATTCACACCAATACAATTTATTGTAGTTTGGCTTTTTTTAAAAGAGCATACAATGCATGATTGTATTTATTTGTCGTCAATATTGCATTATTTACTTAATGTTCACCATATATTTTGGGTATTGATTTTTTTACTTTAAGAACTTCCAGTTTGATGTGAACCAGGGACCTGCACCTTTGGATCATTATTTGGTAAGTTGATGATTTGTATACCATGAATCATGAGAAAGACAATGGAGAATAATAATTGTCATGGCTATGATAAAGAGTGGTCTCTTACACTAGTTGCAGTTTGAACATCCATTGTAAGATGAAAAAGAAATGTTTAAATGGTAACTTATTTTTTAAGTACCAACGCATTAACCAACATAATCACTTTCATCTCTATTGTGAAATTGATTGGCACAAAGCCGAGCGAATAGCAGAAAATAAGAGGAAGATTATTTTAGATTATTTTCACTCAGTCAAGATCAAGACATCTTTTTATTTTCTCTCTATAGTCCAAATTTAAATTTAAAAAAAAACTAAGTAAGGAAACCTTTGACTCTTACTTATGTAAACTCTGATAATGACTTTTAATATTTTTTTCACAACAAAGGAAATTTTTTTATGAAATCTGTTCAATTGATTTTAGATAAATTATCTTAGCAAATAATGACGAATTGTTGGTCTTTAAAAAAATAATTTGATTGTAGAAATATCCAGAAACCAAAGGCAGCCCTTATCCCACCCTTAATGACATCAAGAAGGAGAAAAGACAGCAAAGACCCAATCTGGATGACATTCTGGAAGCCAAGAAAGTTCTCCGTCATCTGGAGACCACCAGGGAGACATTGGAGAAAAACATTGAACAAGTGGTCAGGACCAGCCGGGACATGCATGTCTTCTCTGCTCTTCTCAACAATGGAACCGAAGGGTGAGCGGTGAAGGTGTTCTTATAATTTATATAATCGTGTAGAATTGTAAATGGTCGCTGAGAACTCCATGGTGGAAGTTGAGCGCTATATAAATTTACTATTTACTATTTACTAATCACTAATTGTCTTTTGTGTGAATAGATGTAATTCTTAGGCATTATTCGAAAAAAAGATTTTATAAGATTACTTCAGACGATGAAAATAATAAACCCTTGATAAGAGTCAGTTAATGAAGATTAAACAATTGTGGTTTATCAACTGGAATTGAATGTTTTAACATTGCTCCACAGTACAAAGCTGTATTGTCGATAGATACACTGACTTATGACAAACTCTATAGAGAACTTGTTGATTTTTTATAATGTTTATTCAGCGTGTGTATAGTTCAAGTTCAAAGTAAACACCAGCTTTTTACTGAGGAGAAATATGTCTCATATCAATAAACTAGATATTTATTTTTTGTAGGTCACACATGTTTTAGAATTCAGTTTATCAAGTAATCAATCGTATCAATTTCAGTGGAGGCAGCGACCATACCAGGATTGAGAGGATGGTCAGGAAAAAGATTGCCTCATTGAATGATGATGTACAGGTAAAGTGCCTGTTTTTGCTATATCAGCATGCCATTAGTTTCGCATTGCAGTACTGGAACCAGCTCTGTGTATAGCCCTAGATGGTGCACTAGGAATCTATTTGCTAAACCCAAACATTAAGCAAGAGATTTAGGATTGTATGAATCAGTGATTAAGGCCAAGGAGACAATCATCCTGTGAGAAATCCACTGTAGTATTTATTGGATAAGGCCAATATTCACTTTTCTAATTTATGTGTTTCTGCTACGGAGTCATTCGGGTATGATGCAATTGAGAGATGAATCAAAGTGGCTTACATATTATTAGTGTTATTTAAACAAATATTATAATGGATATCAATTCTTAACAAATTTCAACAAAATGCATCTAATGACTCTTTAAAGTTTAATTACATTTAAATCTTTCATCAATTAAGAAGGTAAACCGGTGATCAATGATCCCTCAGTTCAAGTTCGTGTTTAGCTTTGCATTGTTTCTAGGCTTACTCAGGTAAAGAACAGTGCACATTCAAAGAAGGATGAGCATTTGTATTATCCTTTTATACTTGCCGAACAAAACACTGAACTGTACATAAATTCATTTGTTCAAATTTTTTAAATTTCCTTTTTCCCTGGCAGAGAGAGGTCTTGAAGGGTTTGGCGGAAGAAGAGGTCAACAAAGCTGCAGCAGAAGCAGAGCTTGCCCGCCTGAAAGTTGCCTTGAAAAAGAACCCTGGGAGATTTGAAACAACAAGGTCACGCAACACAAAGCAAATGGGAGATTATAACAATTATAGCAGCAAACTTACCTACAGCAAAGCAGGAGCGTCAATTCCCCCAGCATCTGCCTTTGGCAAGACAATCAGACCAACCGTCAGCAAAGTAAAACAGCCACCAAAGGTGGGAAATAAATGAATTTTTTTTTTTTTTAATTATTTTTTTTTCATGCTTGTATCTGTCAAAATCATTGGAAGTATTTGCATTTATTTGATTGATTCAGAGGGTATGACATAACTGAATTGTTTGATCATCTCTTTAACACCAGCAATTTGCTCATGTGTCCATTACATTCATTTGCATAGTCAATCACAGAGTTGAATGTACATATATATATATACATCAAAGGACTATAAACATTGTTAAATAGTGTATCTTATGTTACTGAGTTTAAACTATTAATTTGTCTTCAATTAATTAGCCGGCTGCCATCAAAGATGAGAAAACAATGACTAGGACGTACGGCAAGCCCGAGCATCAACGAGGTCGGACAACTATCCGTGATCCATACATGCATTTCCAAAATTCAAAGAAGGGAAGACCAGCAGTGATGAACGAATCTATGGGTAAGGATGAAACGGTGTTGTGTGTTGGGATAGCAATGGATGATTTAATTGAATTTTAAATGAATAACCTTCTCTTGAATTCATATTGATTTAGAGTTTGTGTAGAAAATCATAACATTTTTTAGATTTTAGATAAGAATTTTTATGATGGCAATTTCCAATTTCTAGAGGTTTAATTTGTAGGGTCTCAAGTGAAACTATGATCCCTCCTAACAGGTTACTTAGATATTTAAATTTCCTGCATTTGAAAATTAATCTGCATTTTCTTGCAACAAAAAAAATATTTGCAAAAAGAAAATGGGAATATATTTGACAATTTTTTTGTATATATATTTATTTTTAAAACCAAGCTTCCCATTTTGTCCATTACAGTTTTACATTTTCAGTCCATTGTATTGTTTGTGTTCCCATAGCTATATTTCTGAGTAGATTTGATTTAGAAGACAATTGATCAAATCTAGTAACTTGATATTTGCAATAATATGTCCTGAATCATTGATTCCAGTCAGCAGAGATGGACGGTCAAAGTCTCCCAAGAGTCACAAACAGCAAAGTCCAGTCAGAACCACCCAAGGTCCACGACAATTCTTTTTCAGCCCGACTCGAGGTTACATTCCACTTGGAACCCATAATACAGGTAGATTATTAATTATTTACCCGACTTTTCCATCCCTTTTACTCAGTTAATTTTCTTTTTGTCGTCAAATGAATTTGGTTCCATTTTTTTAATTTATTTTTTTATTGTTTACTGATTTTTAATTTTTGTTTTGAAAGAGTAAATTTTATCTTAGGTCTTGCTTTACTCACCAGGTCAATCTTTTTACCTAGAGAAATGTGATTTCAAATAAATTCTAAATAAGAGAAACAAACTTTTTAAAAAGTGAGAAGCCTCCTACCTTTCCAAACCTGTCATTTTCTTACTGTTTTGTAATTATTTGCTTTCTTCAATGATAGAAGTTTGAAGAAAATTTAATAATTTAGCCATTTCACATGTAATGTAAAAAAACTAAAAGGACAAAATAAACGGGTTCTATTTTTAATTATATTTTCATTGGCAAAAAGATATTTATGCCTTGAGCCATTCTAATGACCTCTGATCTCTAACATGAATTAAAAAAGTTCCAAACTTTCTGCCAGGTCCGATCCAAGGAGAAATGGTGCAAATGGCGATCCCACTGGGGCAGCCTCGGTTGGAACCAGGGGTCAGGAGTTCAGCCAGGCCAGTGGCTGGTGCGTCCAATCCAATCACTTCCACACCTGTGCCTGTGACTGCCGAGACAAAAAATGCTGCTGTTGTGTCTTTCTTGATTGACGTACAAAAACAAAAGGAAAAGGAAAATAGGGAACCTGAATTATCAAAGCAGGTATCTGATGTTTTTGATTTACCGTTTGAGATTCTTTTCTGATTTTGGTTCACTGTAATACTGTGCTTGAACAATGTAGGAAAAAGCTCTGTGTTTTGACAGAGGACAGTGCCCTAGACAGAAGGGATTAATAAGCAGACCCATAAGATTTATCCAGATAAGTACAAATCGGTGCCTGGCCAGTACACATAGCTAGATACAGAGCTGGAATTTCTATGGATCAAGATTTTCCAGGCAAGCAGCGTATCGGTATCAGCCACAGTGCCTAAACATTTTATTTAATGCAAGAAGCAATACACTGTTTAAGATTATTACTCATATCTGGACCATACAGCATTATTATTATTGTAGCCTCAGGTTTTCACCCACCAGCTGTAGAGATTATGGGAATTTTACCAAAAAGGCAATATTGAAATTATAAGATGTGTTAATAATTTTGTTTGCATCTGCAAAGCTACAGTTATGCATTCAACTAGGACTGAGGCGAGCTTGAAATCTACACAGTTCCAAACACAACGAGCATGTTTTTAGACACTATAAGATTAAGGGCAGGCTTTGTAGTTCCCAAAAGAACTGCTCCAGGTGAATGATTATCTATGACAAAGTAGCATTTAAGAGTAAAATGTCTATGTTATATATTCCAGGTACTCCCTCCCATCGACATAGACTCCATCTCTCCGTCGTCTTCAAGGATCACAGATGTCCAGATCAGGAGTCCACAACAAGGAAATAACAATGTTACTTTCCTACAACAGACACACGTGAGGAGGCTTTTTGTATAGTGATGTTTTTAAATAATGGCAACGGGTTGATCACGTGCTTGTCTTCGGCTCTTAATCGATCAGCATAGTACTGATCTCTAAATTGTGATGCAGTGTAGTAAAAATGACTTGATTGTGAGAGGAAAAAAGAAACATATATGAAGTTGATGTTAGTTTGATAAAGACATGTTGAAAATGCATAAAAGTAATAACCTACTGCTGAAAATGCACTTAAGTGATAATCTATTAAGAACTGTTGAAAATACACTCAGAAAATAATCTATTATGGAGATTTGTGTTTCTTAAGTATATGTATATATTTTAAATATTCAGAGTATTAGTAAATCATTAATAGCATTGATCAGGAGTTTATCAGAGTCATTTAAAGACACAGCATCTTAACTTTAGATGTGTCAACTTTTTTGTACCCCTCAAATTCAAAGTTCACCAAGGGGCTATTATATTTGATGTAAATGAAACATTATGGCTCTGAAATGTGACTGTTGTTGTTTATCGTGTCCCCTTTATACCGCAATAAGCAGTGTATGGACCAGCCATATGTCAAGCTCTGAATGGTGCACATGACTAATGGAAGTAAATCCAAATGTCAATTAGGACTTACACCACCCATCACCTAACTCATGGCTAGAAAGAAAGACTCTGCATGAGGAATCAAAGATGAGCAGGTGTTGAGCCCACTGCGTTGAAATGTGACTAATGAACTAAATTTGCCCTTGTCACCCTGCAGGACTCTGACCTGGATAAAACATTGACTGAAGAGGATTATTCTGCGGATGAGCAAGAAGGAGAAGGCATTGAATTTCCAGGATACGAACCCAGAGTCCCTGAATACACAGGGCCAGACTTCCCACCCCACATGTCACAAAGGGATCCGATACCAGGAGACAAACCTGCAGGTCAGACTCAGCTTGTGTCCGACGTTATGGCTGAAGATTTGAGACGGAAAGATGTGCTGGAAAACAATGCAGTCAATTGGTTTGTAATTCTCTTTTATTTAGTATAAATTCCCTAATTATTTAAAATGGAATCAAGATTGGGGACTGGAAGGTTAAGATTATTTAACAAGTTTTTTATAGAAATAATCATGTTTTGTTTAATTTTACATAATGAAATCATGAAAAACATTGAATCTAATTGAGCAACATTTAAAAAAAATAGAACTGAAACAACATCATCAAGGTTGTATCGCAAAATCAACATTATTAATCTGTTAAATTAGAATAGATGTGAACTTTATTTATTTTTAAATGAGAGAGGCAAACACAAAGTAATAACTTTAACCTATCTTTCCATTTACACTTGAAAAGGATCACACTGAACCTAACATCATTCAGATGCATTCTGGGTTATCCCATTACCTACATTAATTCTTACGTCCAGTCAACTTTGGAAGGCTTTTTAAACATTACAGCAACCATGTATTGACATAGTCATTTCATTTACTAAAAACTACCACCAGACAGTTTTAATTGCTATTAAGTTAGTACAAATGTTTTTTTCATACTTGATTTTTGTGTCTTGTAGTACATAACATGATCCATTCCAGGTTGGAGCAAGAGCTCATGGCCAGAGTTTTGACAGAGGTCATGCCGGTACAAGTGTATTCAAACCCTGTTGATGTCAGTGAAGCTCAGTCTGAAAAATCTGAAGCAAGTGATAAAGAGGAGTCTCTGCTAGGTATGGTAGAAAGAGAAAATATTGGAAACGATATTTTAAATGCTACACAACATTATCAATAATATTAGTGTGAGGATAATTGTCAAAATGTAAAAACAAAAACCTTAACAATTTTGGACTTTAATAATGCAAGCCTCATTTTGAATTACTCCTTTTTTTGTTCTTTTGAAAATTTTCCATTCCCACTATTGCTTTTTTTAAATTTAATTTTTTTAAAAAATTTTTTTTTTAGTTATCGAAAAAAAGGGAAAGAAAAAGAATACAAACATTTATCTCGGAAAATTTGTTTGGTTTGTTTGTTTTTGTTTGCGACTATTTGCTTCTCCTTCTCTAAATAATAAAGTGATGATCTTATATGTCAACAATATGTTGACTATATTTTTTTGGTTTAAAGTTCAGTTAATGTCATGCTAACTACTCACATTAAAAGATGAAGTAATTACTGTGTCTGATGATCCATCCCTCTTTCATCCAGTTGCAGACATGATTGGTCAAGGTGGTCTCCAGCTGTTCATCGATGCTGGGCAACCAGTGGACAATAGATTGGTCAACATGCTGGTGGCCGAGGTGATCCAGGAGAAGATCAACACCATGCTGGCCCTCAAGGGAGACGATCCCCTGGACAGGGCGCCGGCAAACGGGCAGAGAGGTGGAGATGTAGGGGGCTATGATTCAGAGGAGGATGACAGGCAACAGGTAAGGAAATGGTCTTTGAGTAATGAATAATGATATAATACAGCATGAATGTAGCACATATCCAAGATCATGTAATGTATAACAGAAGATTTAATGGGCATAAAATGATTGCCTTTGGTTGCGTCGTTGTTCACGGACAATCTTGGACCATTTTATGTAAAGTGATTTAATCATGATTTTTTTTTGCGTGTCCTTCTCATCAGACGACCAATGTTCAAAGGGTGCCCACTCCTGATCCAACTCCCAAAGCGAGTCCAGTGGCCTCCCCTCGCCGTGTCAAGGCACACGTCACAGCTCCTGTCACACCTCCAATGTCGCCGCCCCCCGATGGATTTGCATACAAACCAAGGCCTATCGAAATTCAAGAGAGGGCCGTGGAAGAACTTAAACCAGTGGAAATCCCTCCCGCCCCTGTTGTACCTGCTGAAGCTGATCACGTGCCAGCTATCACTCCTGTTGTCTATAATGCACCAGTGGCAGAGGCAGAATCTGATTCAGATATTACGGTCTCAGTGGACATCTCAGAGGAACTCCGTCGTATTTCAGGTATAATGTGCTTTCAACCTTTACAAAACTGTTACATTACATTGCAATCATTACGTGCCAACTCATGCATTAAAAAAAATTCTAAGTTACCTTTGAGGAATATTGACAGGATGTATAAAAACTTGTTGGTTTTTGTTTTCAAACACATCATTCACATCAGTTGCATCACAGTCAACGGAAATGCAACATTTTAATAGCAAAATAAGAAATATTTAAGTGAATGAAATACAATGATATATAATGTATAAACAAGCAAAACTATATTTCAAATGTTTCTCAATTTCAGCTCAGGGAAAACCAGGTGATTCCTTCATGCCCATCCAAGTTTGTCACGACATTGCTACCCCACCCATCTCTCCCCTCCCTGCCGAGGAGGAAGACAACAGACACTTCCTTCCAGTCAGGCAAGCCACACCCCCTGCCTCCCCACCAGCCTTTCAGCCTCAACCACACGTTCCCGGTCCTTTGTCACATGACCAGGAGGAAGAGCTAACAGAAATGGACGATGACGAAGAAATGGAAGAGGATGAAATGCCTGAGGAGCCAAGCAAGATGTGAGTGATCCTATGGCTTGAATTCATAAAAAAACAACGCTTATTTGTTATAATTCTTACAATATATTATCAATGTCTGAACATTTTTAAAATGACGAATGATCTTGGTTTTTATTGTAATATGTGGTCAAGTCATAAGTGGCCAAATTGTAACTGAAAAAAACCCATTATACACACAGATAGACAAATCTCCTATTTTTTATTTTAAAAAAAATTCGTTTGAGTGTGATGAGTGTGTTTTGAGTGTGATCCATCCTGTTTCGCCTTAATTTATTTGTATATATTTATATTTTTTAAGGGTTGATTTGTGTGTGTGTGTGGCTGGATGGGTGGGTGGGGGGGGGTGGGTCACTACAAAGGTAAATGCTTCTTTCTACTCCAAAGTGACTACACTTCATGTCATACTCCATCAGCCTGCCAACATTGACTAATTTGATAGCGTGTGTTATCCTTAAATATTATCTACTGTTTATGTAATAACCGGTATAGATCTTGTAAACAAAAAATTTCATTTGTTGGTTGCATGAAAATATTTATTTAAAACGCTGTTTTGTGTATTAATTTCATTGTGAAAAGGTTTACATAAATAAACAAGATATGATTTGTGTTCAATTTCTTAGGATGGCTTCGGTAGCTGTTGGGGATGACAGTCCCATGACCTCTCTACGGGAAATACAGCCACAGCGACGATCTCCTTCGCCCAAGGTAAGGAGTCGAATTGTGGTGACGGCTTGCAGCCCTTAACTAGACAGTATAATTATCAGTCATTAATAATATCATCACCACCATCATCATCATCATCATCATCATCATCATCATCATCATCATCATCATCATCATCATCATCACCACCACCACCACCACCACCACCACCACCACCACCACCATCATCATCATCATCATCATCACTATTACCATCAACATCATCACCATCATATTAATCATCTCCCCCCTCACACATTACCTTGTCCATCACAGCGTGAGATCCGTCGCGCCCACTCCCCAACCCCAGACTCCATGGTGATGTCTGAGGAGTCCAGCGTCTCAGAGAGTGTCAATGATAACATATCAGAAGGCCAGTGGCTGCTTAGTAGAAGTGAGGGGCAAATCATCGCCCTTCCGGGTAAAGGTGAGTGTGAGAAAGTATTTGGTGCTGATTTTATTACCACAGTTCCTAGAATGTTGGCACAGGCACAGAATATCAGCCAGGCACAGAGTTGGTCCCTGCACTGTTTAATCACGGTTCTAAAGGGAGCAGATAACGAACAAAGTTCCTAAAATAACAATGAAAATTTGCCCTTTCTGCACCAGCCTTGAGGTATGAATTCTGTGTTTGTAAATTCTTTCGACTTAATAATGGAATTTGCCATGTCGTTTATGGCCCCTGCTTGAACAGTCTGTCCTTCTTATCTGTGATTTACTCTCTATGGCATTTGAATTGAACACATTGCCCATGAAGGCAACTGACTTGATGTTCTGCTTTTTCAATGCCTTTTGCTTTGTGCGTGTTCCAATGTTACAGGGCTGGACATGGAGCTTGTCTCACTATTGCAATGAAGTGCGAATGTGGAATTTTTATGTAGAATGAACAAAGTCCTACTCTACAAGCTAAAATGGGAAAGGACAATGAAATGTAGGAAGTCATGTGTATAAATTTTTATCTTTCAATGCCATTTTATCATAATAGATATATTAGTCTTTATGAGACCTTTTGACTTTTATCTGTCCTTCCACCCATTCTTTTCCTAGTATATCATGTACAAAAGACATTATGTTTAAAAGTAACGTGGAGACGCACTTCCCCCCTCTATCCACTTTTTAATTTTAATTTTATTTCAGTTTGTATTTTCGTCGTATGTTATTTGATAAAGGGGAAACCCAAAAGGTTATTTAATGTAATTTGCCACTATTTGAAGCTTAATTATACACACCACTATTGTTTATCATGTTTTAAAGAATTTTTTATTTATTTATTTCAATCTTAGTTGGCGTGATGGATTTGAAGAGGGGCTACCAGCAAATGGTGGACCTGAGTACTGCCAGTACACTCCATGACACAGAAGACATAGACCTGGTAAGGATTCTAGTAACAAACTGAATGTGAATAACGTGTGAGTTCAGAAGCAGCGTCATACCTGCTGTGGCTGTATGTGATTTTGTTCATATCTGTCAATCATCATGTAAATAGAATGAATGGAAGTAGGATTCCGAAACAAATTCTAGAATGTAGCCAACAAGGTAAATTACTGAGAGGTAGACCAAAGAAAGTATGGCAAGAAACAATATCAGAGGTGATAGAAAAAGAGGGGGTGTAGGTATTTGCATGCAAAGAGGAAGACTCTGGATAGAGATCAATGGCGAAAGTTCGTCCACACTTAACCTTATACCGAAAGGTAGAAAGGAAATTGATAAAGAAAGAAAGATCTGTCAATCATCACATTCTTTCCAGATGAGATAAGATAGCTTGGTTGAATATTTTATATTCAAAGTCCTGCCTTATCTTGTTAAATTATTTGTTGAGTTTCCTAACGATCTGGCGAGTATATATATTTATTTAAAAAGATAATTTTATTAACTTTTTGGAATATTGTGGTCATAGTCTGGAATTGAAAAAATAAAGCTCAGCAGAAATCTTTTTGTATTTAGGGCCTGCAACGTGTAAGAAAAGCGAGTGCTGAAAGAAATATAATGTATTTACTTAATTTATGCCAAGCTTCATCTTCATAAAACATTTTCTCTTTAATTCAGGATGCAGTTGGCACCAAAAGTGAAGGGGAAGTGTTGATGACTGGGTTGCCTACCCCTGACCAGGATCCCATGCTTGAGCTGCTGGTACAAATGCAAAAGAATCCCCGTTTGGCTGGACACAGGGACATCCCAGATTCTCACATAGAACAAGTATGTGAACGTTAATCAGATACACGTTGTATAAAGGGTATATCTTGTTTAAGGTATGCCGTGCATTTACCAAATTACCAATTTCTCTCTCTCTGTCTCTCTCTCTCTGTCTCTCTCTCTCTCTCTCTCTCTCTCTCTCTCTCTCTCTCTCTCTGCCTCTCTCTCTCTCTCT
>JARDUL010296358.1:0-13782 GCA_030265205.1 Dirona pellucida | reverse complement strand
AGAGTGTGTGTGGGGGAACGGGGGGGGGGGGGAGAAAGTGTCTTTCATTGCATGTTAGATTTTGATGAATTGAACTATTAAATTGTTGAAAAGCTTTAACCTTTTAGGTTTGTGGTTTTTTTGTATTGCTCCTGCTGATGCCATAAACTCTTTGGGGGGTGCATTGAATCTAAGACAAGCAGGTGATTCAAAGATGCTGTGTCTCTCAGATTTGTTCATGGATTCCTGAATAAAGCGATTTATAAATCGGCTCATTGATGAGGCTTGGTTTGTTACTGAATAACGTCATCTTCAGGATTGACAACCTACTGTTTGACAGATCCTGCCCATCCTTGGCTATTTGCCTTGTATGTTGTGATTGCTAAAGGATGACTTCTACTTATGGCATTGATTGATGATATGGTGAAATCTGTGCAAGTGACAGAGGCACTGGCATTACAAAGTAAAGTCCTTAGGAGCCTTGAGGCCCATAGAGCTAGTGTTTATCCTGGTTTCCGTGGCGTGGAGTGGACAGAGTGACAATGTCACCCTTCTGGACGCTGGTCTATCACAGATTACTTCCTCAGCTGTAAGCCAGTACCCATTTCTACATCTGGGTCCACTGATGCAATTGGAGTAAAGTCCAAGAAAAACAACGAGGTGACTGGGATAGGATTCGAAGCCATAACTTTCTCCATGAGAGTGAGAGTCTGCTGCCCTAACAGTGACACCTGGCAGTGGCAGTACAAGAGAAAGAAGATAGACAATGAAAAGGAAAAAAATTAAAATACAGAATTTGAGAATGGTGAATCAAACAAACACAGTTGATATTCATGTTTAGTTTATTATTGCCCCAATGTGAGTAAGTTACATATTGTTATTAATATACATAGATATAATATGTGCAAAATACAGTCGTCATCAAGACATTCAATCGGCACAAAACAAGACTGTCATTAAAATACTAAATGTGCTTTATTATAATATATAAAACGATTTTTTAATAACAGGATTAAACAATAAACCAGATATATTGCATCGCCCTACAACACAATAAATTAAAATGCTCAGTAGTGAGCCACTTTTCAACTTATAATTTACGGATACAGATACAGATTAATGCTTTAAAGCAATTTGAAAAAAAACAACCCAAAAAACTATCAGACAAAAGGTCTTGATAGAAATACATTTATCGCGAAACACTAAATACCACTTCATTTTAAGAAAATTGCTAGTCTATATAGAGATACTTTTAAAAAGTGTGAATGTCATTAAATAATGAGAAACATATGACATGATAAATACACGAAAATAAAACGAGTTAGATTTAAAAGCTAAAAGAATTATTAATGCCCCTACAAAGAAAGAAAATATTTAGCGTGGAGGTTGGTAGAAGTAGAATGATTTACGACATTGACAAATAAATACGTAGTTCCGCAGTGGGTGGTAGGTAACAAAACGAACAAAAACAAAAATGAACGAATCAAATCAAGCAAAAACAAAATAAAATTTGATAACAAGTCTACCAATCCTAGAATATTAGAACCTTGGGAAACTTATGATAATGAAAAACAACTCAAAACCAAGATACAAAGACAAAAAAATCGTCTGAACAAATTTTCAACAAAGATGTGAGTCAAAGTAAAATAGAAATAAATATATGCAAAGTCAAAGGCCATTATTATGACAAGTCAATAACAGGAGGCCCCGAAACGAAAAATAGCTACATTATTGTTAGGAGGTTCTTTAAAGATCTGATTAGTATTGCGATTAATTATCATACATATTCTTGTAGCACAAACAATTTCACACACCCCTCCCGTTCCAAACAACCCATCCCTACCCCCCCCCCCCCCCACACACACACCAGTGGGTTGCGTCATGCAACATGCTATGATGGTTTGTCTCATCTCTCTAACACCCACCAGTCAGTCTGCCCTCACCTCACCTGTCCCCAAATCACTAACAAACTAAACGTCGCCCGTCCGCTCATTCCAGTGATCTATTACTATTATAAAAATAAAGTAAAACTGGCTTGTTCATCTACTACCAGGTTGTTTGACTTCCGTCCGCTCTCATTCATCTACCCACTCGTATACGGTATGCATCAGCCATGATTACGGACAATGAACCGTCTGCAAATGCTCGCCCCATCACTTCATTCCAGGGATCATTGGCAGGTCTGTAAAACCGATAAAATAAGAATGAACCAGTAAGTAATGTCTTCAAAATCACACTGAACATGTTTAGTACAGTAGGTAGTTTCTGCCATAACACATGGTCCACAGGTAACGAAAAGAAATCTTTCATTTTGGAGAAGGTGCATTTTTGACAAAGTCAAGGGTAAGGGTGGCCAGAGCAGAGACGGACAAAATTGTTGCATTGTCAGGTATATGTGTACACATAGATAAAATAGATCTAGATGACACATATGCACACTTGCATGCCAGATTTTTTACTGGGACGAGGCAAGAAGAGGTTATCGAGTTTATCATTTACAAGAATTGACTCTTTGAATGCAACAGATTGAAGATGGACAGTTGCATTTTGGCAGTCAAGTCAGCCGGTGTTGCATTTTGAGGGAGCAATTAGCGTTGTCAAATTTGGCTACATAACAAAAAATTGTGCATTACGACGAATTATACATTTTGGACGTGTGTTAGTGTTATTTGACAGAGACTACAGTACTTCCATCACTTAAAGATCAAAAGGCAAATTTATTTGCCAGAGTTACCCTGTCCAGTTACCACCAAAATGATTCATACTTCTTTTTTGATATGTGAACAAAATATTGAAGTATGAAGAAAATGTATGAGGAGATTGAGAATATTTGATAATTTATACCTATATCAAAAATATATAATCCAAAATTAGACAGGACACCTGAATGGAAATGGTATTGTTAAAATGTAATAACCATAGAAAATATTCTAGAAACACATAGTGCATCTGATATATCTCTAACCATCTAAAGGGTAACTTGGTTGTAAATAGATTACTTGAACAATAGCATGAATGCCTTTATAAAAAAATGTTCATTATCATAAAAATGTTAGGTGGAGAAAGTTCATATTATGTAAAATAATCATACACAAATGTCATTTTAAAGCTAATTCAAGATTGGATCGCTAAAACACAATAAGTTACACACTGGAGGGAAATTAAATATCATACACCATAATAATATATGCTGAAAAGTAATAAAGATTTATTATTAATACTTGGTAATTAACAATATTCCTGGACAGTCTGCTAAAACCTACGCATCCCTTTGTTAGTCTGAGTGAGAATTGTTTTGGAAAGAATAGAAAACAAATATCACAAGTATTGTAAAAGGCCTGCCATTTTCTGTGTGTGTGGTTGTTTTCCCCCTCAATAATCACTTTACTGGATTCAGTGTGTCATCCAAATCTATTTAGATGTGTGATGTGTGTAGTACACGATACAGGTGTGTAGTGTAGTACACGATACAGGTTTAATACAGTGTGTGCATGAAATGGCACATACTACGGGTGAAAGACGCAGGCGCAGGATACAAGGAAAGAATACATTCATATCAATATTATCGTCTGGATAGAGGAGCAAATGCAAACCCCAACAAACACAGCCGTTATCAATAACAATCTTGAGGGGCTGGTGGGCATTTTAATTTTTTTTTATATTATCGCATTTCGTGATTTACCTTGCATGTGGTAAAACAATCAACAGCAAATTGAAAGATTGTAAAACACTCAAAACAAATGCAGCTTTAAAAGAGTTGTTTAGCTAGCGCCACATCACAAAAAAAAAGATTCTTTATCTGTTGTTAATCCTAAATATATATAAATATATTAAATCTTTTCTACTGTCATTCATTAAACAAGAATAGCAATAACATTAAATTAAAATGTTATATAGGCCTATAATAAGTAATATCATGAAAATGACAGAAAGGGTAACTTGGTTGTAAATAGATAACTTGAACAATAGCATGAATGCCTTTATAAAAAAAAATTCATTATCATAAAAATGTTAGGTGGAGAAAGTTCATATTGACCACATTTGAAAAGAATATTGAGCAAAAGTATCCATAATACTTGTAAACGAATTTAAAATGTAAACATAAGAGAATTGACAATTCATTCCTGAAATCATATTCCTTCATTCCTGGGTTGTACAGATGACTGTAACAAATAACTAGAACACAAGAAAAAAAAGAAAAAAAACAAAAACAAACACAACACTGTGACTTAAGTGACTATCACAGTGTGTATTGATTTAGTAGTGACTATCACAGTGTGTATTAATTTAGTTCATGAGGTTAAGATCACAACGTAGAATGTGTCATGCATAATCATTTATTAGTCATATTTTAGGCGAAATCAAAAGTAGTTTTTAAAATGTGAATGAATAACACAAAGTGGCAACAATTTCAGTGGAAAACTATGTGGCGTCAATGGAAGTTGAGTTGACCTCTATAAAACCTTCTCCTCCTCCTCCTCCATCATCATCATTATTATTGTAAGAGAGATAGAGAAAGATGTGTAACCATTCTCCCCTGAATTCCTGATGATATAATTAACAGTTTGCAGGTTAAGGACAGCCTTTGGCCCATTAGACAGGTTTTGGCCCTGAAAATGACCGGTATGAGTTGTTTTGTCTTGTGGAAGGTCTATGATGTGAGCTTATTTGTGTTGAAATTGAAATGTTGCTAATGCTGCGTTTCTCTTGTTTGTGGCTACATAGCTGTGTGTGGGACATTTGAATACAATCAAAGCATGCTTTTTTAAATAATCAGAGCTACTGTTATCCACCGACTACTGTAATCTTTCACAACCCAGTGGAAATCTAAGAGGAAACTCAGATTTTTTGTGTAATATTTAAAGGGGTTACCTTTTTGACGATTAACAACATATCAACAAATTATTTTCTCGACTCAAACTTGTGGCGCCAAAGTAAAGTGTTCAATTTCAATCTCTTTCTTTACCGAAAAACCCCTACAGTTAGAGATAGACTTAATTATGGCAGCTAAATCCTACACTCTAATTACTCATTTTTCAAAATGAAGACATCAATTGAAATACATTGATACAGCCGTTGACTAGTGAGATGAGGACAAGTGAATCGCATCTAATAACATTAACATCTAAATGATTTCCTCAGACAGCGTCCGTTCAGGGCATTATTATTATTGTGGAGTTTATAGTGTTGAGATGTCACCTGGTGTGTGACTAGACTCCATGCTGAGAATTCTATCACAGCACTTGAGACCAAGCCACACCAGGGAAGATAGTTTCCTGAAAATGGCCCCTTCAAAATCGCCATTATAAGATTATAAGATTAAGATAAGATAAGATAACATTTTATTCGTCTATTATAATGAAATGGAAATTTGCATTGCTTATATTATATAATAAACCTATCCCTAGGAGCTATGGCTGGAATTCAAGGGGACATCAATATATATTATATAATACAGATCATTCACAGGGGGACAAATACCTCCACCACGTGTACATACTCTCAGTGTTAATATCACGTATAAGTAGCTTTACTACTCAGAAAACATATATACCGGGTGTTTAAAAAAAAGTGTTAGGATTTCAAATATTCATAATTCAATTTCAATAACTAAAGCAATTAGAATTTCAAACAAAACATGGACTCAAAGAATACAGCAATCGTGAATAATTTTCATCAAGGGGTAGCAGAATGGCACTGCTTTGTTTCAAACCGTCACAAAGCAAGCTCTTTGAAATTTACGTTCTCTACACATATGGATGCTATTGGAAAAGCGGGTGGTAGGCATACCAAATATTGAAATAAATGTTTAAAAACGTGTATTTGAATTCAGAAACAATCACAGTTGATACCTATTCCATTTGTTTTGTTCTTCCTATTCTGAGTTTGGCTTGTCAGGCGGGGGTCTAAGGTATCGAAATACCATGTGTAGAGAACGTCAATTTCAAAGAGCTTGCTTTGTGGTGGTTTGAAACAAAGCAGTGCCATTCTGCTACCTCTTGTTGAAATAAATTCACGATTGCTGCTTATAAAATCGCAAAATGTATTCTTTGATTCCATGTTTTATTTGAAATTCTAATTGCTATAGTTTTTAAATAATGGATGTTTGAAATTCTAACACATATTTTGAAACACTCAGTATATATGGACTCATAGCCACAAGTTTCTGAGTATTTCTTCACTTTCTGTAAATAGTGGATTGATATATTAAATAACACAGATCAATCATGGAGGAAAACACCTCCACCACGTCTACACACTCCACCACCATTAACATGGACTGATGTAGAAATAAATACAGACTAGACCACTTAGGTAGATTTACAGGGGACACATATTTCAACTTTTTAATTCGTTTTCATCACACTGTTATGCTACTATCTATGGTTTCAAAATCTTTTTAATGTTTTTAATGACACATTGTTTGATTTCTCTCAGCATTAATATCATGTGTAAGTATAAGACAGTCAAACCTGTCTAAGGCGGCCAGACTTCTTTCCTGAATAAAATGGCCACCTTTGACAGATGGACATCTAAGACAGGTTGGGTTTTTTTGGGACAATTTTTATATATTATATATATATATATTTATTTATTTTTTAAATTTTAAAAAAATGGTTTTGGTGGTTGTGCTTCCTCTACATCTGAGTTGTCATCTGCTTCAAGGTTAGAGTCACAGGCTTTTTGGTTTCTTTCAACATGTTGTATCTTGAGATAACATATTTGCAACTGACAAATATTGTGTACTATCTGTGTGATTATATAAGGTTCTACTGCCCACACATTAAATAAACGCATCAATCACAAATCAACACCATCATCAACTAACTCCGCCCATTTAACCCTGAATTGTTTCAAGTAGCCGTGTGAGAGGAGGAGCATCATCAACAGTCAATCGCTTTGAAGACACCAATGGACAATTCATACAGGTGTATTGATTGACGTATGGCGATTAGTCAACAGGCATTCTGCTTTGGCTAGTCTATTGTTTGTCTCTGGGCGGTTGATGCGAGCCAATGGCAAGTCACATTCATTGATTGAGTAATGGTCGACACAGGACAGTCGGTAAACATCAATTGATTAATGCTATTGTCTGAGGGAATGAGTGAGGAGACAAGACCTTATCAAGTGGGTGGTTAGTGTATTGATATAATCTCTAGTGACACATAAGGATGTGTGTTACACGATGCAGGATCTCCATGTTCACACTTCTATTGTAATTTGTCTGACGGGCACGCAATATGATTCAAAGATCGGCACAAAAGAAAAGGGGGATTAATTGAGTAAACCATCTTGATTAACTGGCCGGTTTAGTCAGGTTCAAATGCTTTTTTGTACCTAAAATACTGGCCACTGGTAGCGTTAGGCAGATAGCCGCCTTGTTGTACAATGACAAAATAGAGAAAAAAATGTTGGTCGGACTTGGAAAGTGGCTCCATGGCAGGTGGCCACTTTAGACAGGTGGCCGTGAACACAGGTTTGACTGTATATCATATATATACCCCTAGTCAAAGTTTCAGAGTATTTCTTAAATTTCTGTAAATAGTGGATTGATTGCGTTGTGTAATGTGAACTCCTAGTTTGACCCCTGGATGGATTTGTGGTGTGTTGCTAAAAACCAAAACGATGTGTGGAACAAACCAGCTGTCCATCACACCCTTGTTCCTTGACCAATCGGGCGATCTCAATCTCAAAGTCATGAAGAGGCCAAAAGTTGAAGCACAATCAGCACACAATTGAAGATATTGTTTAAAAGATAATCGTTAAAATATATAATAAGGACCTGCCCATGAGAACGTAAATGTTGTACATACATACGTATTTATGTATGTATATAATACCATTGATGCCATTGATGCTATACAACATGGTTGATAACATCCATTGATGGTCAACATAAGGACATTTAGGGATGCCAGTCAAGATTGGTCACGATAACAATAATGAATATAATAATATGTGGGACTTGCCAACCCTGACAAGTGATAAAACAGGGCATGGTGAAAATATGAACATGATTTCCATTTTACCCCTGTTCATTTTCCTGTACAATACACTGATATAGATTATATAATAGTAAAGCAATATAATAGAAAGAAAACTCTTCACTTCATTATAAATATGGTAAAAATCAATTCATTCAAAACCTAATAAAAAATCAAGAAAAGTAAAATTAGAAGAAAAAAACCCAAAAAACTCCCACATAATTCAACTGGGTTAAAACATTTTTAAAAAACCCCAGAAACAAGCAAGAATTCAATAACAAATTATCATAGTTGTTTTGAAAATAGTGAAGATAGTGTTTGAGTGAGGTTAACGAAAAAAGAAGAGGATTTCATGTACATTGTGTGGCAATTACAAATTGGTTCATTGGTGTGGGCACTTGGGTGCTGGAAAAGAGACTATCCCTTCGACAACGTGATGTTTAAGAAATTCAATGTCTGTCAATCATTCTGGAAGTAAGAGTAGTACTACATAACCAAAATTCAAACTGATTCCACGAACTTGCTTATACCGACTAAAACTATTTTCCTTTATAATAAATGATTAGTCTAGTATAATACTTCGTAGGGGTATTTGTCGTCAATTTATTTACACTCTCTGTCAGTCCGTCCTCCTGCCCCTGCCCCCCCCCCCTCTCCCTCCCTCTCCCTCTCCCCCTGTATCATGGTCGGTGGAGGTCGGTTTAAAATTGAACTGGCTGATAAGAAGAGTTCTTGGTCATCCAAAAACAACAACAACAACAACAACAACAACATGCATAATTAAGGCACATCATGATCTCACATAATAGGTATAGTAAAACCCAAACAAATCTTAGAAACAAATCTCCGGGTATAATAATTTGTGTATCTACAAGTATTAACATTTTTATAAACATTATGACATCAACTCTAAGATTTAAAATCTGCATAAAATCGGTAACATCGTCATCGTTCATTGAGTATGAATATTCCTGGTTATATTCAATCTTATTCAGGACATATTTAGTGTATAAATCGGATTTAAAAACTTGCCAATAAGTAGGCCTGTCTCTAGCGTGCACTGATGCCAATAAGTATTTCTAGCGTACACTGATGCCAATAAGTATTTCTAGCGTACACTGATGCCAATAAGTATTTCTAGCGTACACTGATAACTTATAATCTCAAGCAATCTTTACTGAATATCGTTGCGTCACGGACAATTGTGGTATGTAAAAATCTCTACTTTTGAGGAGAAGAAATATCTTTTATTTTATTTTCCCTAAAAAGTTATTACAATGAAATTACATTATATACATATATATAATATATATGTTCACAATCTAGAGCCAGTGTGAATGGATTCTAGTAATAATTGCTTTTTATTTTGTTTAGTTTCGTAAACAGAAATGAGCATGAGAGGTGTAGCTACAAGTGGGAAAGCTTTGACCAAAGAGACGTATGTCCCTACTCCCTCACTGATCACTGCATCTATTTTTAGAACACAATAACACATTGTAGAAAACTGTATTACATCGACATTTGAGGCAAAGGCATAAAGTAGTATGTCTTCTTGTATGTATATGCATTCCTTGATGGATTTTGATGATGACCAAAACATACTTTTATAAAATTGTTAGTAAATAGAAAGAAAAAAAATATCTTTAAAAATCGCTTTCAGACCTAGTCAGTCCAAAGAGTAAGGGAAATGGTTGTTGATATGTCAAATATAAAAAAATAGGAAAATTTGACATTTGTCATCCATGACAGCGACGATACCATATGGCATTACAGAAATATTGTTTGTTGAGACAAGAGTATAAATGCAATGTTGTTAAGACTTGCTGTGCCACACAGCCTTTCCTGTGAATTGGTCATATTATGCAGTTGGGTAGTTTTAAGAAATAAACAACTACAACAACAAAAAATCCCAACAACCCAAAACAGAACCCTTGGCCTGCAAAGAGCCAAAGTTAATTTTTTTGAAATGTAACACTTCAAAAAATAGACACTTTCAACTTTAATAATCAAAGCCAAAAAATAAAGATTGTCAGAATACACAAAAATCTGAGGCAAAAGGAACTAAATTCAGGAATGCTGTTAGTGCATTGTTGTCATCATCATCATCATCATTATTATCAAAATGTTTTTATTTCCCATCTTTGTTATTGCGAGTTGCCAAATCAACTTGGCCCACACCAAACATTTTTTATATTTCCAAACAGACAGCAACACATAGTGGAGTCAACTATACGATGGCTTAAGCAGGTCTTAATTGACAGAATTATGAGCATTCAAGTCCACAATACTGTTTTCCTCACGCGAGTCAGATGGGAAGGTGACCTGGCCCACGTCGGGCCACTCCGTGATGTCAATGCGTTTTCGTAGAGTTACGTGCACGGGAGGCTCCAGCTTTCGGAGACGATAGAATCCGTTGTACAGTCCCTTCAACCAGCCACTGGATATTATCACCCACTGGCAAAGACAAGGAGTGGGGTGGAGGAAGGGTGGGTGGGGGAAGGTTTGGAGGAAGGGTGGAGGAAGGGTGGGTGGGGGAAGGGGGGGGGGGGGCATGGAGTAATGGAGAAAAGAAATGGAATTGAAATTTAGAAAAAATCAATGCCTAATAAACCTAATTAGTCAAAAAAAACTATGGCACCAACATAGAATATTTGTTATGGAAAAAAGTATAAGCACCAACTCTATGAGGAAAAGACTGAGCAGGGACATATTTATGTGGCATCCACGTGAAAGTTGGTAGTCGTGATTCATCATCATTAAATCTGGTCTAGTATACTCCTCGGACGTTGATGGAACGCCAGATCTTCCGGTCCTTCATGCAGGTCTTCAGCTCGCTTGCAGTCAGACCAGTTCTTTCCTTAGCAGGTGTATGTAGCTAAGCTGTTGTCTTCCACGTTCTGAATGCCCATTGGTTGGCTCCAATAGAATGGTGTTGCTTACTGGGGCGTCCTTATGTCTGAAGCTGTGGCTGGCAAATTTCAGCCTCCAGCTACGAATCTTCATTGAGATTTTTGGGATGTTGCCATACAGATCACTCGTTTAAACATTTTTTTCAGCAGATGAAAACAACCATTTCTGTTCTCCATAAACATTAGTTATAATAGTAAAATTTGTTTTCTGTCATAAAGAAAACGTAATCTCATCCAATCAACTGCCACACAAATGACGACTGCTATTTAAATTTCTGGGGCAGCTGTCTTCAAATGCCAATAACTAAGGGTATAACTAAACTAATTAAAAAATTGTTCACACTTGAAATTTAAAGAGGAAAAAATAAAAACTATTAATTCATAATATGGACATTTCATTCACACTATCATCGTCAATTATTTTTTTCAGGACAAATTGCTTTAACATTTTAAAATTTGAATTAAAGATTCTAAATATGCAACAGAATTGTCAGGTTAAAGACTGACGTTAAAGGACCTACCTCCACAAAAGAGGAAACCAAGATAAATCCAAGGGCAAGAAGGAAGATGGTAAGACGGAACATGAAAGGCGTGTCATATAACGGCTTCATCTGATTTCGTAAGGGAGAACAGAAATGTATGTATGAATATAATATTATAACATAAACAAAGGGAAAAACATTGATAAATAAATTTGATAAAAGAAAATATGAATAATAATAATAATAATAAAAATAAAAATAATAATAGTAATAATAATAATAATAATAATAATAATGATAAAAATAATAACAATAATAATAATAATAATAATAATGATAAAAATAATAAAAATAATAAAAATAATAAAGATAATAATAAAGATAATAATAATAATAATAATAATAATAATACAATAATAATAAATGGCATTTATATAGCGCTTATCCACGATCGTCACCATGCTCTAAGCGCTTTACAGTAGCACATTTACCCCGGGTAATAATAATAAAAATAATAACAATAATAATAATGATAATAATATTAATAATAATAATAATAATAATAATAATGATAATAATAATAATAAAATAAATAAATAATAATAATAATAATAATAATAATAATGATAATAATAATAATAATAATAATAATAATAGTAAGATCATTTATATAGCGCCTTCCCTTGTTATTGTTAGCTCAAGGCGCTTTACAACAGCATCACAATGACATAAAATCATAAAAGCATATCGATAATAGTGGAAGTGCAACAAATGGTTAATGAGACAGAAAAGAAAAAAAACAACCCTAAAACCCAAGGAAAATAAAAATAAAATTTAATGAAGACTTAAGAGTCAATAAGTAGCATTATTCACAGCCCCTGGAACGTAAAACTGTTGACACATTTTGACGCAATCTTATTCGACGTCATTCAACATTCAGTTGTAGTCAAAATATAACGTAAGTGTAGGGATTCACTGCGTGCACAGATGTCTTATCAGTTAATCGAATATCTGTGAATAAAGCTGCATATTATCCTTCAACTTCAAGAGTTCAAATATACACACATCATCCTGCAAGAACCTTAAATTTGAATCCTTAAGGTCGGTAAATTGCAGACAAACAGAAATCAATATTTTGTTGTGAATTTTTTATTCTACTTCTACTAGTAATTTCGCTATTCCCTTTAATATTCAATATGGTTTTTCCGCTAATTATCAGGGACAATAAAACAAAGCAAAATCAAAGGACCTTCACGAGTTTCTACATGAAATGAGAAAAATAGATCCTGCTCTAAAAGTACACTGTAAATTGTAAACTGTAAGGAATATAATCGCTAACTGTTGACGTCAATACATGGCCACTCGTAAAGAACTTCATACAGCAAAATCAAACTTCAATCATTAACAAAATAAAATGACGAAAGAAAAAAAAAAAAAAGAAGATAAGGAAAAAGAAAAGAGGAAAGGAAAAAACACCAAACCAATTATGATGTGACAACTTACACCCATGAAACTGACAATGGGAGCCATCGGCTTCAGCAACATGAAGGTGGAGAAGGCAAACAAGAGGATTAGGTCTAGCAGGAACAACACTGAAAGAAAAGGAGGAAAAATATATTAGCACATATCAAATCAAAGCATCTACATAGGGCGTACTTATGATCATAACCATGTTGAAAAGAGCAAATACAATAGTAATTGATTGTGAAGCGCACAGAGCGTAACCTGGTCATGATTATGCGCTGTATAAATGCTATGTATTGTTAATAATGGTGACCAGCTGAAGCTGTGTAGATAATCTGAATATATAAACTTGAAAAAAGAGCACCCAGCTCACAGCAAAAGTGATTCACAAACAACAACAATATCTATATCCCCACCAGACAATGTCCTTGTCACCGCCTCCCTCTGGAGGATACAGTAGCTGTTGTTACTTTTTGGACAGCCAGCCAGGTTTCATTAAAATTATTTGCGACCTTCCTAGTACACTGGAATAACCGTTATTGTGTGTACAATGTCAATCTATCGATACAAATTGAATAATGTGATGCTTTTCGGCCTTACCATTAGTATAAATTCGCTTTCGGAATGGAGGACCCTGAGAGAATGTGAAGGCCACAGATATGTACATGTAGGAGGAGAGGAGGAAGAGAGTGGTGCTCTCCCATGAGACAAACTCATCGTCTTCTGACGTGGTCAGGGTTGCGTTGAAATGGTTTGGGGTGTAGAACCTGGAAATGGAATGCGTTAGGTCATTAGAATAAGCATAGCAGAGCACAGTGATACAATAATACATTTACAAAGGTTGTATATGAGATGATGATGAAGAAGATGACAAATATAAGAATGGGAAGAGAAGAAGAAGAAGAAGAAGAAGAAGAAGAAGAAGAAGAAGAAGAAGAAGAAGAAGAAGAAGAAGAAGAAGAA
>JARDUL010296247.1:3276-13784 GCA_030265205.1 Dirona pellucida | reverse complement strand
TGATAGATTACATTACTGGTTTGGTTTAAAAAAACGTAATTTCGATCACAAATGTCAGGTAAATTTGGGTCGCTGAGTGCAAAAACGTGCTGTTAGGTGGAGTCAACTCCGAGCAACCGTGCACTTAGAGGGGTAACTTTACATTGAAAAAATTATGTTTCGTGGCCAAACGCGGGACTGTATATTATATAATTAATAATATAATTAATATGTAAAACACCGACTAAACAAATGGATCATGGCCTACTTCCAGTGTATCAGATACTTGACCATGATGCTGTGTTTCTCTGACAGGTCTTCGGGGAAAAAAAAATAACTTCTAATTAAACACTTTATTGAATTTGTATGTTCAAGGGCTAAATTTCCAGTTTCTGAAAAGTGAAGAAATATATAAAATTGATGATATTTTATTTTCATTTTTGTTTTCGTTTGTATTTCAGGTGTGCTGAGGCATGGAAATGTCAGACTCAGCTCCCGCCCCTCCAGGCGCTGTTTACAATTTCTTTAAAAGAATATCAAATGTAGGTTTCAAACACTTTTCTAGATATTTATTGTTTCTATTGTGAGCTCAAAGCCATGAATATATTTAGAGATCTGATCTATACTACTTGTACTACTATATATCAAAAGAGCTTTGGGGGGATGTCTGGGGTTTAAGTCTTTTTTCTTTCTTTTTTTAAGTCTGCTCTGGTCTGTGGTTACAATGTAATGAATGGGATACACCCTGATTGAAAATGTGTGGAAGGGGGGGCAACTCCCAATTGTTATTGTCCTGTAACTGGGGAGTTATCAAAGGGTTCGAGGCAAATAGTTAATATCTGTAAAATGTGTGGGCATCATGGTACATCGTTGTCCAATTTACTAGTAAAAGGTGTTGGACCATGGTGAGCTAACTACCTCCTCATGGTCTTATATTTTTTATGCAGTCTTTCTAGCCATGTGTTTGTCACAAGAGACGTGGTAGTTCATGTGTTTTATTATTATATATCTGAAATTATTTTGTGAATGAATTGGTATATATTATAATATTATGTTGCAATTTTCACCGAATACCTATTTAAAATTTAGAATGATTTCACCAAGTAGAGAGGAGTCACGTTCAAATAGTTTTCACAACAAAACTGACTGATGATAAATATACTTTGATTTGTTTTTGATCATCTATCAGGGTAATTGTATTAATGATAGATGGACTCAATGATTTGTAATTTTTTTATTTCTCAGAATTAATCATTGCATTATTATTGAATTGAAGAAATTAATACAATTTGTTTTTCTAGCATGTTCTTACTTTTATTGTTTACCTCCTCAGCTTCATCAACATTATTTGGACAGAGCCACCCCTTACAGCATAGCAAGATGGGTTTTTACTGTTCTTCTTTTTTTGGCATATTTGCTTCGTGTCTATTTTCTACAAGTAAGTGTTTTTCTTCGATTCATTTTGATCTACTGGTGGTATAGTTCGGCTAGAGAATAGAGGGTTGACCACCTATGATCTAAACCTGTCAATGACGATACATCATGAAATGTATTGGCTCACCGGCACTTGTGTCCTTTGGTAAGACACTTTGTCCTGCTTACTTCGTCCTATCGGAGACGGACAATTAAATTCGTAAGTCCGCTCGGTTGTAAGCAGTGTTTTCCTTGTCCAAAAATTATTTTCGCGCTTAAGAGGCAGTGTATGGCATATTAAATGTTGCATGTTCCATTGCTTTCCAGAGGCAATGTGCTACTGAAAAGCGCTTGGAGCATGGGGATGATCGTGAATAAGCGCTGTATAAATGAATATTATTTATTATTATTGTCATTATCATCATGGTTGCTTGTATTTGAACTAGTATTGGAGGAGCAATAGCGTATGTTAAGTCTTAACCATTCTCAATTTTCACCACTACACATGAGTCATTGTCAATGAATAGCATTGTTGTGTAATGTAACAACCATGAATTATGTGGAAAAGCAGATTGAATTTGACGCCTCGAGTTTAACAAGATATCCTCTTCCTTTCTTGTTAATTTCTCTCTAGGGATGGTACATCGTCACATATGCACTTGGAATTTATTTGCTGAATCTGTTTATAGCATTTCTCACGCCCAAAATTGATCCTGCTGGCTTTGAGGATTCAGGTAATTTAAATCATTGTCAATAATTAAAAACAATTGAAATGCCTCAGATAGAACATGCTTTTTCCCCCTGGTGATATTATGTCAATATGGTTGCAGAGCTGCCAACATTACGGTTTCGCAGTAATAAATTACGGCGAGCCAGCCAAAATTACGGGCAGTACGGCAGAAATTACGGTGATGGCTCTCGACTCGATTTGATAGGATTCTTTTAATTTTTCAAAGATACGCGTAGCGTCAGTGAGATCAAAGCGGTGGTTTGACCAGTTGACCTCGTGATTCTCAAGTTTTGCGTAATTTTTATGCGCTCTGTGGTGATCCCGTGAGTGTTGTGTAATCTGTGTAACCTTCTAGCGTAATCGTACGTTTGAGCGTGGAAGAGCGGTTACTTTACTGCATAATATTACCAGTGACCACTGGCGTTCGCTGACTCGCTGATCTGTACATTTTTTGACCGACTGCCCTTGAAAATGAACTTTCTTTGGTTTTTTTCAAGTAATTGATGTCCGCCGTCACGTTTATTGAAAGAAACAAAACGAAAAGAAATGAGCACCAAACAGACTGACATATGAATGGCGTCACATAACTGCACTAGCCCTACTTGTGTATAGTAACAAAATACCACGCATGTAACAACCATCTGTCTCTCTATCATACGATCACACAATTCCACATGCACACAGATCGTTGAAGTTGAAGGAATGCGGAATGCAAAAAGATTGTATGAATTGCAGTTTGTTAGGCGGTCAATGACCTTGAACAGAAGACTGTTACAATATTATATCGTGTAGTAGGTGTTCGTTGTGAGTCGTCGGTTATGGGGCAAGATAGACGGTGTGAGGACTGCTTTTAAGTATTTTACGGGGGCGGGTCTGGGAATGATTATAATTTTTTTTAAAGAAAGCACTGTAGTGGACTTTATTTCCCTCCCGGTCGATGCAGTGGTGGGGTGGTTGAGTGTTCAACCACTGACACGGAAGGTCCCGAATTTGAACCATGCCGGAGGAATCTTGTAATGACAGACGAGGTTTGTTTTTTTTAGACAAACAAATCGAGGGACACAAACATGCTTGAGGATAAAAAAAGAGCATGACTTGAAGGTGTTACTCAACTAAACAGTTTACATTGACCTCGTTGTTTTCCCGTTTCACACATCGGCCGTGGCAGAGACAGGTCGGAAATTTGCAAACAAATTTTTAAAGTCCAACATTATCAATAAGGTTGGAAAAATTTGCGCCACTTCTACATATATACACTTTTGCGACTGCCCACACCACCTCACATACGTGGCGCTATAGGTATAGGCATGCTATAGTAGCAACATTTTTACACGCTTGTTTTTTTTTTCTCTCCCCGTCTGCAGCCTTTTCATTTGGTCTTTTCTCCCCCTTTCCCCTCTTGTCCCACAACCAACACTGTTACCATCACTAACACCACTACAGCCACAACACAATTACTACCACCACTGTCATCACCATCACCACTGCTAATGATACAACCACCACCTCAACCCCCACAGTCAGAACCACCACCACCTCGCCTAATACTACCACCTCAACCACTGCCACCATAACTTTCACAAAAAGAGTCACCACCACAAATAACACAATCAAGAATACTACCACCATCACCACCACCTCCAATAACATTACTTCCACCACCACTACCATTACCATGACCTCCACAAGGTCAACCAGCACCGCAATAACATTTTAACCATAACACCCACCACGACAGCTAAAACCATCATCCACCAACTCCATCACAACCACCATCAACACCACTACCATCAGCAGCACCACCACCACTACCACACCCAGCACCATTACCACCACCACCACTATTACTACCACCACCATCATAAACCACCACTATCAACTCCACCCCCACAACCACTACAAACACCTCCACCATCACTACTACAATCATCATCACTACCACCACAGCAGCAGCAGCATCACCATCTCTACCAGAACCACCACTACAACCCCTATCACCAACATCACACCCAGCACAATCACCACCACAACTGTCAACAACCATCACTACCACAAATACAACCACCATCACCCTTACCTCTACTACAACCATCAAACACCTCCACCATCATAGCCAGCTCCCACTACTACTACTACTACTACTACTACAATCATCTACCACTTACACCACAGCAGCAGCATGCCCACCACAGCCAGTATCACCACCACCAATACTACTCCTTCCACAACTAGCTTCACCACCACCACAACTCTCACCACCAGTACCATCACCACCCCATCAGTCATAACTACCACAGCCAGCTACACCACTACCATAATAACTGCCACCAGCATCAATTGATGTATCATGAAAATTGACAAGCATTTAAGTAAAATTACAATAGAAAGGTATGCAAAAAAGGGGGAAATGGGATAGCTTCAAAGGTAAAACAAGTAACAGAACAAAGAACGTTTCGGGGTTTCCCTTTAGCAGCTAACAAACACGTAAAATAATTACTGTGAGGACCACCAAAATACTGTGAACTCTGCTTGTGATTACTGCGAGCCACAAATATGGGTTGGCAGCTCTGTGGTTGTAATTCTGCTGTATTCTGGCATTTTGTTTTCAGAGTATAATTTATTTTCATGAGCAGATAACAAATGAATTACTGAATGAAGTTTCGTTTTCGACTAACTCATGGTGTTTGTTTTTTGTTGTTTTTTTTACTGATTACTTATGATTTATTTATATTTTCCCCCTTGTTTAATTTTTTTTCTTAGCTGTTGATTAATATCAATTTTTTTTGCTCTGGCGTCCTTTAATTAGTTTATTTTTGTTTGTATGTTTTCACGGGTAAAGTCCTTATATATAAAAATGTTATTCACGTTTTTGTGATGCCAAAAGCAGTTACTGCTCTGCCAGTAATAGGACTGGAAGCAAAGAAATGAAGAAAACAAGGCCTAACTGAGCAACTGATATGCTAAGTTAGAATAGGTACTGTGCTGTAGCAGTTTAGATACAGATCATCCATCCTAGTACGCAATGGTATATTCAGTTATATGTAGTAGTGTGGCGTCTTTGCTCATGAGTTACTAGCAATGACGACGCACATCTGATTTTTTCTTGCTCCTTATTTTTTATGCATAACTTAAGCTACACATGATAACATGCTTTTCTTCTTTTATGTCTTCAGATGCCGATGATGGGCCTTCTTTACCAACCAAGAGCAATGAAGAGTTTAGGCCTTTCATGCGTAGACTTCCTGAATTTAAGTTTTGGTGAGACAATTGTTTTTGTGTGTTTTTATTTTTCTTCTGAATTTTAGATCTAATTAATGTTCAACTATTTGACTTTTCATAATGAGCTCTGTTGTCTTCATTACAAGTGCCGATGGTACTGCTGACATCTTAGTGTTGGATTCCGTCCAATCTTATAATCTTTTGTGCCAAATAGGCTTGAGATGCCACAAGTCATATCCAGACTAGCCGGGCCTCTATGTGTCAGGAATTTAACATGGAGATTATTTTTAATGACAGACTTTGACATTGAATTCTTGATTTGTGCCGTAGGCAACATGCTCTTGGGTGTGATTTATCACTTCCTGACAAAGCAAAATTAGTCACAACGGGTGTTAAAACAAAGATCTTTTTTATATGCACCAATGTTTTAAAACACTCCCCAAATAGATTTAGGTCCCCACCAAACAAATCTTTATATGTAAGAGCTTCTTTAGCATGCCAACAATCCTTTCTGGTACGTAGTGTCATTGTTGAATTGTAAATGTGTCTACCTTTGCGCTCAGACTTTTTGTATATTAAAAGTTATTGTGTGTAGGTGCAGTGGCTAAGTCACTCGCCTTTGGTTCGTGAGGTCGCGGGTTCAAACCCCGATGGAAGCACTGGTTTTTTTCTCAAGAGACCTCGATCCCGTATTGCGGCTCTGCTCTGCGGCTGACGTCTGGGTTATTCCGGTCTACCTTCGGAATAGACCCTAAAGACAAATTTCCCCCCTGGGATGAATAAAGGGAGTATTATTATTATTTATTTATTTTCAAGTCTGCACTATGAGCTTGTTTTGTATAGAGTATGGCTCTCTACATATTACGATGTTTAAAAATTATTATGATTTGAATTATATCCATTTGTCAAGTTCTGTTGTTATGTTCTACTGCAGGTATTCTGTAACAAAGTCCATTGTGGTTGGCATGGTATGCACCTTCTTTGAGGTCCTCAACATCCCAGTGTTTTGGCCTATACTTGTCGTGTATTTCATCATCCTTTTTACTCTGACCATGAAACGACAAATCAAGGTAGGCACGTTATTCTCATCAATGAAAGAACACGACTCTCCCAGTAGACATTTTAAAAATGAAAAAATGGATATCTCACCACATTACAGATATACTTCTTGTTTTGTTAAATAATTACATGGTTGCATTCCTGCAAATTTGTTGCCACCTGAACATGTTTTTATCTGAAAATGCTGTATCTAGCAAAGTTCACCTTAATAATTAGCCTTGTCACTCGGCTCATAAAGTCAGTTTTGTTTTAGCTGGCAGGCACCATCTATTTTAATTGAGCACATACAGGTGACATAGATGATTTAGCTTCTGGGAACAAACAATTTTCAATTCCCAATGATTATTTTTATTTTTTAAAGTATTAGTGATTTTAGAAGGATGAAAATTACTTGGCGGAAAGTATTCACAATATTTCACCAAGGTGATGGCAATTTAACATTATGTACAAGGAAACAATCTCAGCGCAATGGATCCATATTTAAGTGTGAGGGACAACGCTTTTTGATTGCACTTATGGTAGAAGGATTTATTTGTAACTTCTGTTTGAGTCAAGTTGGAGTTGTATGTCAAATAGACGATAAAGGATTAAATCAGAAAGAAGGAAAGGAGTTCATTTATGGAATGATAGCAGGAAAAAGTTGCAGTGGAAGGTAGAACCCAGCAGGCAAGAATAGAAAAAAAGACTGACGAATGCAGGAATTCAACCCATGCAGTGGCGCATACTGCCTTGGTGACAACTTCCACTGAGCTCATTCGCTACCTTGAAATCTATGGCGATGGTGCTTGATTTGGATTATATTTGAATCTGGGAAAGAATGGTCCAACTTGACAACAGCATTTCAGATTCCATTCATACACTTTTATCATTTTTATTATTATTTATGAATCAATGATAACAATAATCAGTTTGTTGATGGAGCATTATTTCTATTTCTATTTCTTACCTATATTTTTACTATCTCTCTCTCTCTTTCCAGCATATGATCAAGTACAGATACTTGCCATTTTCACATGGGAAAGCACGCTACAAGGGCAAAGAGGACACAGGCAAAGTTGTTTCCTCTTAATGCCATTTAAGTTATTTTGTATACATCATTTGATCATTTTATTAATCTAGTTAATTGGGAAGGAGGATCAGATGTTTTTGGCGTGTCAGGCTCACATCACCCTGTGTTATCATTCATCAGCAGTGTTGTCTGCTGAAAGTCAACTCTTTGAAATCACCTAAACGAGTTCACTTCAACTGATACTCACTGGAATCAATTCATGTGTAACTTAGTTCATCCATTTAAATGTGTTGTAGACTGTCACCACATATCTTTCTTTTTTTGTTGTTGTTCTGATTCACAAGAAGTTAGCTACAGGATTGTTTCAAGACATATGTCTGGCATGAATATATTTTGTTGGTGGAGGGGGGTGGGGAGAGAGAGAGAGTTCATTTATATTTGAAGCTCATTTGAGGGATCACAGTCTACAAAATTCTGTGTGAGAAATTACTTTGGGTCAGTTTGTGTTGGTTTTTGTGTCAATAATGTCATATATGTGGGTATTAAAACACAGACATTACTGTACATTAAATTAAACAGATTAATTATTTCCCACTTCAAACTTTGCAATGAGCCATGTCGTGTCATTCTGGGATTAAACAGTTAATTTTGTCGGCATAAAGAATGTTTCATTGTGAAACAGGATCTTTGGTAGAGAGCTTGTCTTTACGATGGATAATATTTTATGTACTTTGAGTGTTACGCCATTCCGCATCAGAGAAACCTTTTTGATTTGACAATGCTCTGAAGTTTAAGTTTATTTTTGATTTTCCTTTTGGGGAAAGTGTAGTTCTTGAAGATATTTACAAAGTAGAATAATTTGTACAGGATTCATACTCAGAGAAAGGCAGATTGAGTGAATGGTGAGATCAAATATTCAGTCATTCATTCATCATATTGGCACTAATGTAAGAAAGAAGAATGCAGTGTCTCTGTAAAGTTTTGTTTTGTGTACATGTCTAAATCTGTGAGCTGCGTGATAGAAAGAGAAGCCAATTATTTCAGGAACAAATGTGTACCAATGGATGTACAAGTGGTTATATACACACACACACACACACACACATATATATATGGTGTCTTTTCCTTTTTAAAGTTTATAATACTTGTTTGTTGGTTTTTTATTGGGGGGGGGGGGGGTATGCTTTGGCATTACATTTCATAAACAATTGAGTAAGACTCCAAAGCACATTGCCTTTCATATTGAATATGAGGTACTCAATCTCAAGATGAATTTTGTGGATTACCCATACCCAACGAATCTTACGTTATGTGTGTGCATATATATATTATTTTTTTTAAATATAATTAAATTATTTCTTTTTGAGCAGTTCTTCAATGGTTTCATTTTGATTTTAACAAAATTAAGATTTGTTTGCTTATATATTTAGAGGTTCATAAAAATGAATGATTAAAATTATTAAGAACAAAGCACATAATAATAAACATCTCTTAGTTTACTGTGGCATGTTAAATGGAGTTTAGGATGAGATTATATCATGAAAAATTAACGGTTGTTTAATGATTGTTAAAACTATTAAAGAGTGGCAGGCCCTGAGCCTATAAGGACACAGTAATAAATGATATTGCATTGCTTTATATCAGTACCTCATCAGCAGGGGAAAAACATGTCCCAAATTACGATGAAACCACATAGATATATTCTATTGTAAAATATTCACCAATGGAGGTGCCATACGTTTGCATTTTGTTGTATAATAAAAGTGTGCTTTTTGTATACGAGTATGAGTGGCAGCTTTCTTTTTTTGTATATTTTGTTATATGGCTTTATTTGATGAGAAAGTTGTGTGGGTCGAAGTCAGATATTGTTACTATTATTATTAATCTCAGTTATTAATGACTGTTTGCCTTCACTTTATCGATGAGTTTCAAAATTGTACAGGCTTTTGTTTCCCTCCTTTCAAACCAATCGAGTTAATGTTGGTTGGAATTTAGATGAAATTAATATTTATTCGTTATTTGCCGTTGAAAGTAATATATCTATAATATTTATTTTTTTCACTTTTAACTTTTTTCTTCTTCTTTTTCTACATGAGATGTTATTTGATTTGAAGAAGGTAATGATTGTGTAAAAAATAGCATGTGATCCTCGACTTCAGTAAAATTCTATCTAGAGAGAAAAATGTCACCTTTTCCAACACACCCATCCATTTAAGAGTTCTGTGACTTTTCTCTGTTATCTATATCTTAGGCCTTTTTATTTGTTGCACTTTAAAAAAAAAGATATCTATGTCCTCTTTTGTATCATACAGTCATCTTTCTATTTATAACTGTATATTATATAACTATTGTCACAGTATTAAATCTGTAGAATATTATTTCCCATTAGTTTCTGGCAAACAAGACGCGTTTTGCTTCTTGTTTTCCTCGCATTTTGTTCCTGAATTAAATTATATTGCTGCCAAGTTCTCCCTCCTAATCTTTTATTGTGTGACAGTGTTGGCCCCTGGTGTCCTTAGGAAATAACTAAAATCTGAGTAATTTGGCCAATCATGATGATTTTGGAAACCTGCTACTGCTATTTTTATGTCAAGTTTAGGATTTTTTCTTTGTACAAAAAAAGTAGTGACTCTCAGTTAAAATTCTCATTTTAGCAGGCTGTCTTTATCATTGAACATTCAGATTTTGATATCCAACTACCTGCACAAAGATACATTTTTCCATTTGATAGAAATTGAATTGTTCACATTTGGTTGTATTGTTGGGAAATGTATTAGATTTGCTGGATAAAAACAATTATAGAATACTGTTTGTTTTCTCAAGTAGTCTCTCTCTATACCAATACCCACAACTGGGGCCATATACGTAGATGCTACGTCAACTGATAAGACGTGTGCGAGCTGAGAGAATCACTATGATCACGTTATGTTGTGAGTAGTATTCAGTGCAATATGAGTGTGTCAAAATATGCTAGCAGACAACGTATGGTCTGTGTATGTGGCCCTGGTTACTGTTAATGGCTGGGTGTACACTGTTAACCCAGCCATTCAATGCTAGTGTGACATTGGTTTTCTAGCATTTGGATGGCGATATCATATG
>JARDUL010296136.1:0-13787 GCA_030265205.1 Dirona pellucida | reverse complement strand
TATTATTATTATTATTATTATTATTATTATTATTATTATTATCATTATTATTATTATTGTTATTATTATTATTATTAATATTGTTCAGAAATTGTAGAAAGGATGTGAAACTGATTTTCATTATAAGTTCAACTATCAATATCAAAAAAATATCACATTTAATAATCACCATGGTAGTTAAAATGCTGCATGTGACCCACAGTTTGAAACCTTAAGACTGTAACTGTCTTAATTAATGTCCACATAAAAAAATTCCAACCATTACTAAATCCTGTACTGTTAAAGAAATCGGTTCATAAACCTTCTTTACATTCAGACCTGTGACGTTTTGTAGACCCATTGCGTTTGTTATCATTTTCACTATTCAGCACTTTTCATGATTATGATTTATTTTGTTCTTTTGCTTAGACCTCTCATACATGATGAAGTGGCTTATGGGTATATCAAACAAGAAACCGAATGTATAGATGTTGACCCAGGACAACTACCTCTTGTTGCCAAGTTACGGGAATGTGAAAAAACTAAAAGCTCTCAGGTGATGAAGTGATTTGTGATCAAAATAAGAAGAAAAATAGAAAAAAAATTAAAAGAAGAAATCCAATGTGCTGCCCAATTGTTTTGAGACATATATATATATATATATATATATATAAACCACTTGGAATTTCTTTGGCATGAATGTCATTTTTAGTCTAGATAAACTTTGGGTCATTTAAAAATTATTATTTTTAAAGAAAAAAACCCAAAAGATCAATGAAAAAGACTGAAATGTGAAAATGATGTTAGGATTTGTTCCCCTTCTTGATCTTTAATTGTGGCATTTAAGGATGGACATCTCAAGGGATGATATTCTCAAATATTTTAGTTTTTACAACATATTTCTCTGGCGGCAATGTTGCTGCCACTGTTTATTTTACTTCTACCACTCTTTCAAACTGAAATCTATAACATTTGATCTTCTTGTAGGAATGGTCATGGAGGAAACGGGGAGTGATTGTTTCCAATGGAATGTGTTTGACTGCTGACCTCATGAATATGCGAGGCTATGTTAGTGTTCAGTTTTGTAAAGACATTGACTCTCAGGTAATGAACGATCTTAAATTTAAAATGTTGCTATTATTATATATATTATTTTTTCATTTCAATTTGCTTTTTGTCACCAGTAGAAAATCAGATATATTGACTGTACCATCTATTGATAACTGTCCCTTCCTCCAGAAATGATTTCACTATTTTGTCGTTCATATTGATTCAAAACTTAACATATTTTTTCCCCTGCCAGATCTGGTATCGTCACAATGATAAGATCGTTCACCAGGACACCAGCCTCTGCCTGGACGGCCACCAAGGTCACACAGGCCTGATGATCACAGACTGTATCAAGGATGAGGGAAGTCAGGTGTGGCAAGTCGAACGGGAAATGAAGACAAAAGTTTCTGAAGATGATTATGTAGACACTGTTGGCATGCTATAACGTTGTTTGTCTTGTTATTTATGGCAATTAGACTACATATTGTTGCTTTTTGCACTTTTTAGTTCTTTTTTTTCTTGTCTTTTTGACAAGGCCTTTCAACTGGCTATTTTACGTCAGCTTGGTTTTTAAAATTTAAAATCATGCTGTCTTCTGTACTATAAGAGTATTTGAAAATGAAGGGCACCTATGTGCCATGCTGGTTTTATTGCTAACTGAATCTGTCAAATTGTATTAAATAAGTCAGGTCGTGATTTTATATTTTGTGAACTTTTCATCCATGTCCCCTACTGCATAAGAAAAAAACAACCTCAAAACATTTTTGCTCCGCAGATTGTATAAATTGAAAGAAATTCCGCAGGTTGTATAAATTGAAAGAAAATTTCTATTAAAGCAAAAGAAAAAAGTGATAACTACTTTAAAATCAGTTCAATTTGTAGTTTTGGGGTGTGTATTTTATTCAACATACTTTGTTACTAAAGATCAATGATGCATTAATTTCTATTGATGTAAGAGGTCTTACATTAGTATCTAATTTGGTGCCAAAAAAGATGTAGATAGTCAATTGGGGGTAGATCATCAAAGTTAAGTTCTCAAAATCCTGATTATAAATTTGAATTATCTGTTGATAAAGTGGCAGGCTTATTCATTATGGAAATGTTCCTGTTGGTTGGCTCATTGTTCCCAACATTATTTTTTTTATAGGAAAACTTTTGTTTGACCATTTGAAAGGTTTGCCATTCACACTCAAGTCAGTCTTGTATTCGATAATTGTAATGACCAAATTTGCTTTTTATGACAAATACGATTATACATCATAGCAAAAACACTGCTTTGAATTTATTCCCATTTTCATTTGTTACATATCACCACCATGTGCCTATAATGTCTTAAAATAGAATAGATTTTTGAAATAAGACAACTTAGAATCTTTCAACTCCTAAATATCTGGAAACATCTGGTTCATAAGAATTTTCATTTTACACAACAAATCTTATAGTCCATGGAATTATTGAAAGTATTGTGAGTTCATAAATTGACTTCATTTGATTGACAAAATTGATTTCAAGCCACGCAAGACTTTACCTGAAGACCACACCTCTTGTGTAAGTCGGTAACATCATTCAAACATTGCGACCATTACACTTTAATTTGTTTGTTGCTTTTTTTGTTTTGCACCTACACAAGACTAAATACTGGAAAGTAATTTTGTAGTTTATTCTGTTGACTGATTAAAACTAATTTATATACCCACAATAATTTCACTCAAGTCAACACAATTTGGGTGGGTCATCATTACTATTTTATATATGAATAGTGAACTTGTTACTTAACTTTACTTTGTTATTTACATAACATCAACTTTTTAATGATGTATGCCTTGAAGTTTAAATGTTGTTGGATTGATATATGCAAATGTACATAAAGGATGAATTCCTGTCTGTGGCGTCGTGTTTAATTATCATTAGTGACAGTCCACCTAACAGCCAATCATGTTCAAATTATACTCGTCTACTTGTCTTCAATCAGGTCCAAGTATATTATGACGATGCAATTGATGTTCTTTTTAAATGATTCTTTTATGCTTGTGAATTACCTTGAAAACACTCATTCCGAAAATGTTTATTCCTAAACTACTGTCAGCCAGAAATGTTTTTACTTGTCCCAGTAATTAGGAAGGTCGTCACTTAATTTACCAAAAAATGGCCACATCTAAAAAAGTATTAAATATTTTTCCTTCCTGTAAGTTGTTCATGCAGTTTCCGAATTTGACAAAAAAAATTTTATGCACTATTGGACATACAAGGTTTTGACATGACAATAAAGATAGCAATCCGCGTGTAGGAATGGTCAAAGGTAGAGTTGAAGACTGTTATTGGATGATATAAAGATAGCAATCCGCGTGTAGGAAAGGTCAAAGGTAGAGTTGAAGACTGTTATTGGATGTCTGCTGGCAACGGGGACATAACAGATGGCAGGGACATCATTCCTCCTCCAGCCAAAAATTAAAAATTTAACCTGCAAAAAAAATGAATGGAAGCTGTTTTGACACGGGTATGTGTTCTTTATATCTCACTCATGGGGATTCGTTGAGAATTAACTGGAATGCAAACGCAGCTGATGTGTAAGTTTCGTCAAAAGTTCTCTCTGTGGCCATTTTCCGGTACAATATGGGACAACCCTGGCATGTTTCCAATCGTGTTCATCTTCAATAGCTTTAATAACAAAAATGATTTGAGTGTTCCCACATTTCGGAATAACCATTTTTGAGTGCATTTGAATAATATATGCAGTGAGTAATTACTGCTATGTGCTTGAGTACTTAATTTCATATTTCAAATTTTGAAATGTGCAATAAAATATCTCAAATACTTGTGTTTTCCATATTTATTATTCTCGCAGAATGTGAGACCTTGTTAACATTCATTTTTGGATAAAATTTGAAAAAAGAAGATAGATTTTGAATGCCTCCCTTTATGTGCCTCAAATCTGTAAGCTCATCAGTCTCAAGAGAATGCACTCAAGTTCCTAGTAGTTACAAATGTTTTCAAACTATAAAAATGACAATGATTCTCTTCCATCTGATCTTCAAGGTGTACTCGGAGAGGCGTCCCTAGAGTAGTAGACAATGATTTCGCTTGGGGTCGTGGAAATCTCAGGTTTGAATCCTGGACAGGACTATCCAGAAATGATACGGCTCTGTCCAACACGCCCTATCAAAGACTTAATTATGGGGTGTCACCTTTGGCAAGAATTTGGTGTCAAAAAGGGCGTTTAAAATATTGCTATTTTCTTTTATATTTTTAAAATGTTATTTTTGTTCTGCTATCATGAATGTAACAGTCTCGATTCACAACTTGGAACCACTCCAAAAATCCAGTATTCAAAAACAATACAAAGATAAAATTTATGGCAAAAAATGAATTTTATTCAATAATATAACCTAACAAAAATGTCAAACAAAAGGCAAACATCATAAAACTTTTTCTTTTTTTTTTTTGCATCATCATGATACTTAAAAACATTTAAGTCAATAAAAGTAAATATCTATACATAAAATAATTCACACCTAAAGGTATTTTTCTCTTTTTACATAAAATTTCCATTGCCAATATGGGTGTAGTATTATAGGGAAAAAAAAGAAGGAATTGATGACATAAGGCTGGCTGGTGGTTACATTAGCCTGCGTCTCTTGGCAAAAAAACGATGAACATAATCCAAATTTGACTTATTATCCACAACAATTATTTCACCATCCATAAAAAAATTTTTTAACAAAAAATTTACATGTACACCATTGATAGAATTTAAAACAAAACAAAAACAAAACCCCCTGGGAAAATAAATAAATTATATTAACAAAAACCAAACCAAAAAAGACAAAACAACAACAACAAAAAACCCCAACATATTTTTTAAAAATTTTACTTTTCAGCTGATAATAAATTTGACAAAAGAGCAACAACAACAACAGAAAAAAAGAGTATTATTTTGTTGAAATGTCATTAACATGCAAATTTCCTTTCATACTTTTGTCCAAATCCCCTGGAAAATTTGAATATTTTACGCTCTCATGATGTGAAAGGTTCAGTGATTCAAGTGTTTTATAACTACTCACCCAAGATAAATAAGACAACATTCCAACTTCGGCAACAAGATACAACAGAACGACCAAAACCAATTTAGTTTGAACGTCTTACTCTGTAATGTCAACCACCTTTCCTCAACAGCCATCTTTGATACCATATTTCGTTGCATTGTGTTAAAAGAACAATATTGAAATTGGCTCCATGACAGGCGTGGTCCCTCCAGTAGAGATTATCAAGATAACATTCAACCAACCACAGCCCTCTCGTTATTCCATCCTTAAGTACAAAGAGACAGAAACACTCGATTCAGATTCAAAATGTGATTTTGAACAATTTAAAAATATTCTCTTTTTGTCACACAACTTCCGCACAAACTGACATTTCAAACATTATACCGACTTTAAAAAGAAAAAAAAGAAAATAAACATACAAAGGGGTTTAAAAGGGGGTGGGGGGTGTGAGTGAAATGAACAAACACCATTTATGATCTGTGAGAAGGGCAATTGTTTATGGTGATGGTAATTTAGATAAGAGTTACTCGACTCTTTCGAAATGATGACTGTAATTGTGAAGGAAAGACCGGAGGCAAGACAACAACATTTATTGAGAAATGTAATGGAAAAAACTCGACGGACACCAGCCATCCTATTGGACATCAATACGATTGAGGCAGGGGGATATTGACGTCGTTTCCATATTCATAGTAGTAGTAGTGGACACTTGGAATAGCACCATTAGACTGTTCAACCTCCTGTTGTTCATCTTCCTACCAACTTTTTTTTTCTTCTTTTTTCTCCACCACAGTGGCTCAAAGAGTGCAATTATTGAATTTATTCAGATTATTGTATATAATAAAGATAATGATGATGAGAAATAATGATTACGATAATAATAATAAAAATAATAATAATAATAAAACAAATAAATGGTCATTTTCCCTTAATGGTTACCATTTTAATTATGATATTTGTTTTGACACATTAAATTCTTTTTTTAAATATTACTAATGTTGAACTATAAATGTAACGGAGCAATTGAAGGACAGCTTGGATAACCTCCTTATATTTGTTTTATGACGAGGTGGTGGAGAGGTGTGGGGTGAGCATGGGTTCCGTGTTAACCGTAGATACATTTCTTGAAATGATCATCACCAATGTTCATCATAATGATAAGTAACATAATCTTTCAAAAACAATGTAATTGTGATTATAAAAATAATAAAAATAATAACGACCAAATGCAACTCTTTGGAAGCCACCGGGTGTTTTATGGTTGGAGGAGATTTGTTATTCTTATTGAGAGTATGTAGTATGTGGAAAATAAACAACAAAATAACAACAACAAAAAAATAGAACAACAACATGGGACAGTCAGTACAAGGAATTGTGACTTGTAAAATGAATTTTATATATATATATTATATATATAATAGTATAGGTTTAAAAAAAAAAAAAAAAGTAATTTCAAGACCTTAATGACATACATGAATAAAAACCGTTTCTATTGCATACAGGATATCCAAAAACATGACAGGACTCTATAATTCACTGCTATACAAGTAGACAATTTTAATCTCATGATTGAAACATAGAAAAAAAAAAATATCATTACATTTATCCAACAATTATGATAACAGTCCCAGCAATCTTAACTGTTATTAATGATTTTTTTTGTATATCTCAATGTATGAATTGGCAATAAATATATATTCAACATTGCTACTGCCCCTTGTTTAAGAAAGGGGATCAAAATGTTCAATATCAATTACACATTGGTGAATAAAAAAGTAAAACATTAACAATAATAATTTAATGGAATCTTATCACGCTCAAGTACCATCATCCATATCAATTTCTTCCTCTTGCAATCCTGTGGTAACAAAAAATGGATCATGACAAATCAGGAGGGGGGAAAAAATTGATATATAACCAGATAAGATAAAAATGCAGTGAATACGTACACCATATACCAGGGGACTTTGCCTCAGTTGGTCACATCCAAGTCTACACTCTGAACGCAACAAGATCCATTCTAAACTGACAACGAAATCAACTGAGATGTACAGGAGGCTGTTTCTGGGTGGGGTGGGGTGCAGAGACTGTAAGCATATGATGAAAGGCATCAAAACAGTGATTGGTTAAAATAGTCGTTAGCGATCTCCAATTTGTCATCTTGTTTTATCCGTGTGAACACGCTTCTGATTCTCTTGACACTATGAAAAACTAGTGGCTTTAGAAAAACCAGCGCATAAAAAAGAAAAAGAAAAAGAAAGAGTTTTTAAATGGCCATTGCCTTCCTATATTATGTCCAACAGAAACAAATGATATTTTAAAATCAGGGTTAATTTGATATTGCCTCATCCAAAAAAATTTACAAGTAAGAAATTGAAAAAAATGTCATCCTAGTCAACTGTTACGTATATTCAGAGAAATATGAAAAATACCTTCTTTTTAATGACCTTTCTCTACAACCGCTCTAGATTCTTTTTTCCCCTCCTTAATTAGCTACAACTGCAAGGAAAGACAGTTGTTTATGAGACTTATTAATTGCACCAGCTTTGATGACATAAAGACTTGTCATCTCAATCAGCTCTTTTCTTCAATAGCCCGTTTTCCATCTCAGTCAAATTTGGACCAATGGTCCCACTGGGGCAAAGACACCTTGGTATATGGTATATCAGAACAGAAATTCAATTCACCTGTGAACAATACTTGAACTAGAACTAAATCATTATCAAGGTTGACAATTTGGTACCTTTTCCAATTCAACATGACATGTTTTGACAGCTGACATTCATTCAGGTCGTCTTACAAAGGAACGAGGCAATCATTAAAAATTTTACATAAAAAATATTTTCAATAATAAATATATACATTCTAAAAACCCTTTTTATAGAAACCATTTCTAAATCAATAACATAACAGATTATTTGCTTAATGAATTCTTAACTTCCCCAAATTTTTCTTTTAAAAAACGCCCCAAAACAACAAACCAAACAAAGCTTGGAAAATGGGGAAATGGCATTAGAAAATTCAAAATAACAAAAAGGATGAATTAACATTTTCAAGAGCAATCTTGGTTAAACAAAAACATGTACAAAACAGAAAGAATTTAGAAATTGGTAAAATGGTGATGGGACACCAATTTCTCTGTTAAAACATAAGGACCAGATTCACAAACATGTGCAAGTTTACTTGCTATTATTCTTATAGATAAAACTCAATCATCAAAATCATATTTTACATTATGATATCTTCTAATATCATAGACGTCTTGAAGCAAGATATTACGTACTCAATGCATTTATCCTATAAGGCAGATGGAACCCTCCCTCCCTCTCCCTTGCTGCGCCCTTCAGCAGGAGTGTAGTTGTTGTAGCTCGTCTCTTTCACATAGGAATTACACAATAAATAATGCTGAGAAAAAAAACTCCCAAACAACCAAACACCAATGTGCTCCGATACTCCCCAGTCATAACTTGACGATGACAATAATTTCAAAAACAAAAACAAAACAAACTACCCTAAATGTTCTATCAACAATTCCAAAAAGTGAAGATCTTGTGAGCCGTGAGGCACTTAGAGACGGGAGTGATGTATTGTCTTTAGGAATGTCAACAATTTGATGTGTCATTCTTTCCATGGATGCTAGGCCTGACGGAAACTGAATCATATTAATATTCTAGCATTTCAACACTATTTCTCATAGGAAAGAGAACCCACAGGACTATCACTCCTCCGCGCTGCAGGCTTATGCTTCCTTTACTTTTCCCATGGTATTATAATTAGCTGTAAATGAATATGTCGCCTCATTGTGTAATAATATTAACATTCTAGATCACAGGCATTTCACCGAGATGTTGTAGATTATAATAAAATTATCTTAGCAATGCTTTCTCATACATAACAGTATACGAAGAGAAAGGGGGAAAAACTGTTTGTATATCATAATATATATTTCAAACATATATATATAGATATAGTTTCTCTTTTGCCATTTCCGAGCTTGGAAAATTCAACAAATGTACAATAGGAAGAGCTGAGATACAAAGAGATGTATGAAAAAAATAATAATTTAAAAATACACACGTACACACACAAAATAAAAAAAAACCCCCATAAAAAACAGTCAACAGAATAGACAAATTGGCAGTAAAATTATCAATAATCACAACATGAAGTAAAGCAACCTGGAAATATTTAAATTAAAGATTAGTATGCTGAACAAATGATTCATTCACTCTTGTTTCTTGTTCTTGCTGGGCCCTTTCGTAAGGTGCTATCATGCAAATTAAAACATGCATGAAATTTTATCAGCAAGAACAAATGAAAAAAGAAAAAGAAAAGAAAAATAAGAAAAAAAGAAGAAAAATAAATCAACAACAAACCAACACCTTTCATTTTCACTTTTGACTGATCAAGTATTGAAAGCGTTGTAAATGACAGGATCAATAAATATATTATTTACAAAAAAAAAAAGGAAAAAAAGAAAAGAAAAAAGAAAGAACATTTACTACTTAAGTGATGTAATAAAGAATGTTTTGACAACTAGAAACCAAGAAAGTAACCAAATTAACATTTGATATAATTAATTAAACATGAAACATTATTTCCCCCGCTCATACATTGCTCATAGTATGAAGCTGGCCACATTTCAATGGGATTAAAGTCCACGGAAACATCATGGGGGAAGTCCCGACTATGAATGAACATTTGACCAGCAGGGGATTACATCGAGACTTGTCAGTCGTTGTGGTCCAACAACCTGCCATTTTAGCCGTGCTGCCCCCTTGGGTAGGAATGGAACACGGTGGCGGAAATCCTATCACTATCGTCACTCCCATAGTGTGTTGAATACCATCCATAGCTAGCTACAGATATGAATGACACAGATACTACACACTCAAGACATGCGCACTCACAATCATACAATGTCACATCATGTTATAAGGTTGCTTTGTAATGTTAATGGCCTTTTGGCCGTTTTTTAAGCTTAAAATAAAAACAAAACAAAAGAAAGATGTTTATTTTGTGAACAAATGATGGTGGCGACAGCTTCTGGTAAAAAATTTGAGACTTTAATTTGATAAAAATAGAAGAAAAAAAGTGTAGATCTCAGGTATGAGAAATCTAGCTATAAACATGATCAATAGTGATTAAATATAAATAAGAGAAGTTAAAAAAATGCCAGAAGTTGTGTCATAATTGCAGAACTTTTGTTTCAATCAGTAGAACTTATCAAAAATGTTTTTTTTCTTTAGAAAAACAGTATTTTCTAAAACTGCATATTATAGTGTTTATCACCATTTCATCTATCGTTTTATACAAAATTGTGGATGCCTCTCACATTTTACTAAGAGTGTATGATGTATTCAAAACTTAAATCATAAAAGGATATAAAAAAATTGTCCAGTCTGGTCCACATACCACCATTACCGTACCAAATGTTCATTAAATTACATATCAATATAATACAGTTCAACAGCTTTGATCTTGCTTTGACAACAAAAGGAATTCCGACCAGCTATTATCTCAACATGAAATTGTAACCATACGGAATGTCTGTGGATGAGAATAACCCAGGCAAACAAATTGAAGAGCCAGCAAGACGTCCCCTGCAGCACCTGACCAACGGGCACTCCAAGGGAGACAGTTTTACACACAACTTCAAAAGGCTTTTATTGCAAATATGTTACAGTGGCTTCACTATCTACAGCCAAACTGACGCCTCTGGACGACATCAGAAAAGCTGAGAGCCTGACTTTGACAGCTCAAGTCTCCATAAATCAAACTGCACAGGCTTGCTAATTTCAAAGCTGACACTAGTCTTTCCAGACAGCCGATGAGGGGCCTGCTATTACTTGTTCAGTTTGGATAGTTGGGAGCAAGGAATTGACAAAATCATTTTCCAATGGCTACAGCAAGTTAAAAAATCAATTCAAGTTTTCCATTTTTGTTTATTTCTCTGTAACTAGGATTGCAATGAAAGCTTTTTAACAAATTAAAAAATTCAGTCCATATCATTATCATCCCCTCAATTGATTGTCTCCCTTACCTTGAACTTGAAGACACCGGGAAAAAGAGGTTGGGAGAAAAAGTAAAAAATATTACTGCTCTTGAGCAATTAGAAATTAAAATCATACAGGTCGATCTCATGACTGTACATGATAGTAAAAAGAAAAGAAAAGTTTCATTTGATTAAAAAAACCAACAACCCCACCAAACAAGACAAATTAAAATTGACCATATCTAAGTTGGATCTCAACAAACCCAACTGCAACTGCCTTCAAGAAGTTGAGTTGATAAATAACGCTGATAAAAGTAGATATTTCACCGAGCCATTAAACTTGTTAAAAAAAATACAAACAAATAATACAGGCAAAAGTGACGGTCACCGGAGACATACTTAAAACATCTCAACAAAATTTCCCTATATGATATACAAAGAGAAATTTTTAAACATGGGCAAAGCTGACAAAACAAAAAAGTTTTGTGTATTGAAAAATAACAGCTGATAAAAAAAAAAAGTCAAGAAAAAAGAAAATTACATGAAAATATCAAAACTCAACATTTACCAGATATGATTATAATTGCATTTTTGAATACTCCACGAGTACCAATGAGAGACAAAACTCTATCCATCTCCTCATTAAATACCATAACAAAATCAATTCCTACGTTTTACTTATTGCATGAGCGAACCAAGTTTAAAAAAACAATACTTGCTTGTTGAAATATTACTTTTACAACTCAATTTTTAAAAACCCCAAAACCCCAAAGGAAACAATTTGTCTCTGAAATGGCTATGGGATAAGCCAGTCCTAGCACTTGGGCAGTAGTTTAATCCCAATAACAAAAATATCTATAATATTTTCAAGGCCAGGATGAGAGGGTTACTGCCCCTGATACTACTCTTCGCTCCCTTCCCTTTAACTCTTAAGAGTATAAAGATCACCAGGTTATGCAAAAATAGCATTCAAAATCATGAAGCAGCTTTCAAGTGTGCATGGGTAGCAAAGACATGACTTAAAGTGTCAGGGTGGACAGACATGACTTAAAGTGTCAGGGTGGAAGGGTGGACACTCACTTCCTATGCTGGTACAAAGATGACATGCACACCCGTTGAAAATAAAAAAACCATTTAGTTTCAATACAAACTAAATCATGATTTTTCAAGCTCCTGATCTTGTACATTTACATTTACTATTTGCAAACAGCTGGCTGGAAGCACTATTCAGGTCATGTTTAATGCATGCCATTAATTATATTACATATTTTCAGAATATAAAGTAGTCCACCAATTTGATTTTTTAAAAAGTTCTAAAGAGACGCAAAACTCTAGGGCTGATCACAGTTGGCTGTGTTCATTTCTTTCTCCTTGTGATGTAGTCAATAAAGAAACAAACTTGAGTTAGGGGATACCAAAGGAAGAGTCCAATGAACATCTTCCATTTGACCCACATATTAAAATTGCCCCAGATGCATTAATACACACACACACTCACACAAAAAAGGACACATGACCACACAAAAAACAATCGCAACCGCAACTACCCCTCCCAAACCAAAGTGAGTCAAAACGTTGTTTGTTTAAAAAAAAAGAGAAACCAATCCATAATTACATCTAATTAGATGTGTAATAAATAGGACAGACTTTCAAAAACACTGGAATCTAAAGGAGGATGAACAATCTTTTTGGTTGTTATTGGTAGATAAAAATAGTCAAGATGCCTTTGTTGGTCGTCTACAAACACCCTTTTTCTCTCCTTGTACTGAAACAAGTTAGAATTTAAAAAAACAAAAAACAAAACAAACAACAAAACTGATGAGGAAAACAAATTGCTTTCAATAAAACACCGGTTTAGAGTTCTTTTTTTTGGGTTTAGTTTGTTTTTCATTTGTAAACAGCAACACTTGATTTAAGAAGCCAGGGCAATATGTCAATGAATGCAGCAAATGCACTGCCTCTAATGGTTTGTATAATATACAAGCAATGCTAGTCCTCACCTTGGTTTATTATGATAAAGTAATGTTGAAACTAGGACCATTAAGTGTTATTAAGTGTAGAACAACCTCATTCTTCTTTCATGTAAAAAGTTATTCTAGATCACCCCAACCTAAAAAAAACCCCCATCAAACAAACCCTGCCACAAAACAAAACAAAATGAAAAACCAACTTCATTATATGCAGGCAAGTCACTATGCAAGAACAACAGTGCGTATGGAGAATAAAAAACCATGCATGTATAATATCTGTTTGAACACCGGAGAGCAACATTCACCGAAATAATCAACAACTCAAATTTGGCAGATAAAGCCAAAGAATTTGAACAAAACAAAACCCAACAAAAACAAAACAAAAACCAACACATATTGCAAGTTCCCTACCCTAATGTCTTGCAACTATTCTTGGTCTTTCTTCGAAGTAATAAAAAAAAAAAAAGATCACATCTTTTTTAAATTACGTTTTACAAAAGGTTTTTAATTCCAATTTTATTTTTACCCCCATCCCCACCCTAAAAAACCGATATAGTAGAGATCTATGTTATCGTCTACCTCCTGTAAATAATAGGACACGACATTTGTGCGTATTTGCTTCACTTTGCTGGTTTACCCTTGTAGCAAATAATTGGTAATCAATCAGCTGGTCCAGATCACATTATATATATTTAAACAAATTAACACAAATATAAAAATACTAATCAAGTTCCAAAACCAACCCCCCCC